>MUGI01000607.1:252-10892 GCA_008931925.1 Penicillium sp. BW_12
TCGGCACATAGTCAAAATTCTCGGGAGGTGGCCCTAGCAGGAGGTGGTTAGATGGCACTGACGTAGGCAGATATTCGAGCCAACAGATCACATGCCGTGATCCGCAATAGATCGAACCTGGATCAATCGAGCAGCCTGGTTGCCCGTGATAGTGGCTATCACAGCCGCCTTCGTGCTTTTGTACCGAGTGGGGCGACGCCTGATAAATAACTAGGCCCCCATGGTTTTGATGAAATTCCATGCCAGACCACTCGGCAGGGCCAGGAGCAATGTTTGCTTTTAGTTTGGCGCTGTCCTGGAAGAGCGTTTGTATGCCATTTGAGAATGCCAGATCATTTTCACCACATATTTGCGAGGATGGTGTGATTTGTTGTTCTAGCTGTGGACTTCCACCCGTATATAACATATTTGCAGACATCTTTTGCGGACAGAAGAAGAAAATAACAAGCGGTAAAGTCCGACACAGCACTGTAGATGTGTTGTCCGGATGCCACGCTTAACTAGTCTGGGTGCAAGCATGGGATGCCGGAAGAAGTATCCAAAGAGTTATGACTAGCTAGGAGAAAATCGACTCAGTAGTAGCAACCTTTGTGACCTTTGTAACTCCCACAGCATCAAGCTTTTATTCGAGAAGCGAAAAGAGTGGCCGAGTTAATGTTCCCCATCCCACGGACAGCGTTGGATAACGGAGACTTGTTGTTTTCTGTGTTAGGCTATGCCTTGGATTAGATTTGATACAATGATAGGGAGTTGATAGTTGAAAAGTCCGCTGATTAAACGGTGGCCAAACACGTGCGAGGCTTACTTCAACACATGGTGTTATCACCGACCACAACCTCAAACAAGGCGTGATGAACATGAACGCCAGGGCCTAACAGTTATACGGACTATAAACAACCGTTAATGACCATTTCAACTCCCGCATACCAAGCCTGGCTACCCAAGGATGGGTGATTTAACACAACAGTTATTAGCAAAATGGAGATAGGGGTGTCCAACAGCTCGCCAAAGTCTAAGTTGATTTCCAATCAACTTAGTTCTTTGTATAGTCTCCTCAGGATTTATTCCGATGGTGCGGTTTGGTTCCTGGCCTGCACCAGCCTCATATCACAACACTTTCCACTGCGCACGTACTCCATGATACATATACCCAGTCTCAAAGCACAATAATACATTCCTCGAAAAGGCTGACTGGTGAGACCGCAGTGAACTTGAAATGTCCTTGGCTGCCCAAGATTGAGGTTAACATGGCAGACTCCACGGTGGGAAGTGAACGAGGTGTTCCGCAGCGCGACGAGTTTTCTAGCGGGAATTGGAGAAATTAAGAGAAGCTAACTCCTGGCGTATAGTATATGTATAGTACATACCACGGCCTAATAACAGAAGCGGCAAAAAGGCCACGGCGAACGGTGATATCTGGGGCTGGAAGCATTATGTACCACCAATATTACCAATATTTATACAATTTCGAGTACATCCTCACTTTAGAGAGGGCAGACTTACTACATGCAAACTAGGCTCTGTCAGTGGTTAGATGTTATAACAGACGAACATAGTTACGGAGCCAAGTCACAAAGACTATGTTTGAGCTGGAATTTCCTGTGTCAAGTAGTTGAGCTGAATCCTATATAAACACATCTGTACTGACCAAAGCATCAAAATCCAGCCTCTAGACGGTGCTTGGCTCCGATGTGGCGCTTGAGATTATCTTGGCGCATTGGCCCTTTCCTTCCGCTCGCAGAATAGTCGCAAGTAGGATAGTGACAGTACGCCATCACGCGTCCACTGGCTTTGTGTACCGTTTGCTTGTGTCGCATGAGGTCTTTTGGGGTTGCAAACCCCCTGGTGCATGCGTTCATGGTACACTTGAAGGGACGTGTATGGGTTTTTTTGTGCGTGCTTTTAGATCATCAGAATAATGTTGGGAGAATAGTGAGGTATGTGCATGAGAAGGAAACATACTTTAGCAATCCGCGGCTTTGGTATTCCCTTCGGCAGTGTTTACACTGTAGCGAAGAGACGTTGTCCGCCGAGAAAGATGAGGTATGGGGCTCAGATTTTGATGAGGTAGAAATCACGCCGGAAACACAATCTTCTTCTATTTGCTCATCTTGAAAATATTCTTCTGGTTGTTGCAAGGTGACTTGATGCTGATGTTGCTCTCCATCGTGTGCTGTAGTATCAGGAAAGCGGGGCTGGGGTGTGGAAATGGGAGATGCCCCCCTTTATGCGGAAACCAGATCCTATATAGGTTTTTGGAGACATATCCCACTAGGAATCCGATCTCTGCCCTCGGAGACATCTTGTCCGACTGTGTGCGCTTCGAATCTAGGATTCTCGAGTACGCCAAGCAGCTATACACCCTGAGATTTGCTAGGTTGATCCGTTGATCCTTGATCCCATCTGGTGCAGCCAGTTTCATCAATTCCATCCAAGGTATGATCCATCTGTCTCCTAGCCTCGTTGGCATACGTTTTAGTATATACGCTGACGCATACACTGCTTCTGGCCATAGAGTCTTTGGCAAATCAGGGTTCTCATTGATCAATACCCTTGCCATTTGGATGATTACACCTCCGGATCTCTCGGCAGGGCCGTTCATCTCAGGTGTCTCAGGTGGTGAGTGTTCGATAATGCATCCTTCGGCTTCAATCATGTTCTCAACCTCATTTCCAGCACTACGCTCGTTGTCATAGTGAAAAACCTTGATTCTGACATTCAGCCAGTTTCAGATCAAAGCAATGAAGTTTCTCACAGCCCATTGGCAGTCCTTTTTCTTAGCGTGAGTGAAGACAAAGTGGCATCTAATCCCGTCGAGGTAAAAATGCGTTAACCAGACATGTCTGTTATACGCAGGTTGGTTTTGGACGAGATCGAAGTGCACCCTACCGAGGACTCCATATGCCTGGCCAATCTTCCTCCGTGAGATCTGCCTAGGTGCATTGGCTAGCTGGCAAGCTTCGCATACCTGGTTCTCAGGGTTGCTTCCAGCTATATGCACACCCTCCGTCATCTCTGTGAGTTTGACAATCCTCTCCTTACTAACATGGCCTAGACGGCGATGCCAGATTTCAATAGAGGCCTCTGCAGCTGGCTCCCTTACTGGTTTCTTTATAGCTGAATTTGCTAGCGGTATATTACCGGGTTGGACTAGCCAAGGTAGGTTTTGATCCTGATAGACAGCATATAATGGGACGCCGTCTTGCTGAATCCAGTCTTCTTCAAAATTTAGGAATGCCTTTGTGTTTGAAAACATCCGACCGTGGGAGATGATGTTCGTATGGAAGCCTGGCGAGTATCTGACGTTGAATAACATCATTTGCTTCGGTGTCTCGTTTTCCCTAGGGCTAACACCATAAATCAAGACAGTGCCGATTCCGCCTACCATCGTCTCCGTGTCTCCTACCCGAATCGAGCTCTCCGTCTCTTGAAACTCGATAAAAAGGCTCCGGTTATTGCTAATGTGCACTTGTGCACCGGTATCAATAAGCCATCTATCACGAATTGGATCATAACGGATTTGGTGGAACATAGAATGATCATGATTGATCAAAGAATGTTCTTGATCAGGTTTCTTCACCGAGAGTGCCGTGTTTGCGGGCGGACTTTCTGCTAAGAAGAAGCCTAGCTCTCCACCCTGCAATGTTATATTTGCTTGCTGGGTTTGCTCTTTGCTTTTGCTCTTCTCAGCTGCTCTCTTCTTCCTAACATAGGCCTTCCATTCAGGGTCTTCTCTCATGGCTTTTTCGTAAGCCCTCTTCATTTCTGGATTGGTGTCTGGCATGCCGGCCGGTTTATCCTCGGGGAATGCAGCCCAGCATCTCCATGGCGGATGGGGCTTCCCTCTCTTGCTACAGGGGCAGAATCGTTTCTCAATAGGAAAATCAGATGGTTTCTTCCTAGCTGATTACTAGCTGATTTGCTAGTTGAACTGCTCTCTCTCTCCCCAGGCTGAGCTTCCTGGTGGCCTTGCCATGTTGAAAACACAGCTTTTGACATGCTTCTCTGTTGTGCAGGTTTGCCGTGGGTAATCAGCCAATGGGCTCTATACCGGCTAAGTAGGCTTCCGAAATCAGCCTGTTTTTCTTCCTGGCTTTTCGTACTAGCAGAGCTTGTCTCTACTAACACTATCCAGGCAGCATAAAACTCCGGTGACATCACAGAGATAGCCTCGAGAAATTGAATTGAAGCCTCGCTGGCCTCGGTGGAGTGTACTGTAAGACAATCTAGACAGAGTAATATATTGATCAGGGCTGGAGATGGGCAAAACTGCGATAAGAAGAGGCGAATCTACAGGGGGCACTTGTAGGATGCTTATCTCAGGAGGGCTTCAAAGATAGAGCCTTATTTTGCGGGCGTTGAATGTTATACCTGTACTGTGTCCATGATGAGTGTTGTCGTGATTCGCTAAAACTCCGTAAGTCTTTCTGGAAGTGAGAGGCGTAAAACTGACCAGGTCATGTTCCCTAATAGTATTGTTATCTCAACGGTTGGAGCCCACATCACGGGATTCACTAGCTTCCATTTCCTCGCCAACTTTCCCGTAGGTCTTTTTTTTTGGCCGAGAGTTATTATTTCTCTCAATAGAACATCAACTCAAGTCATTTTAATCGCCGTTGACCCCCGGGGAGGTGGTGAGGTGGTGAGGTGGTGAAGAGAGAAAGTACCGCCCCAGAGCTCAAGGAGTGCATTGGTTTGAAAAAGGTTATCTGTATTTTCTACCGTCAGATATGTAAACGTTTGCGGGCAAGAAGAATAACACTTAGATTTTTCCGATATAGATTTGCGTCGTCTGCTAAAGACCAGCGATGGTCTTAGACGAGGCTTATGCAACCACTAGTGAAATTTCGTTGGGTTTGGTGACGCGGTGCCAACGGTTCACAGCTGTTGATGCATCTAACGCATTCGAGAACTTAGCATCTGGCTATAAATCCCTCCTAGTTTGTCCTGACTTTTTGTAATCAGAGAGAAATCTGGCCAGCGTCCAGCTTTCCATCCCTCCCAACACTCGTTAAATCGATATGAGGCCGGGGGATCAGGAGGGCATTGTCGGGTTTGGCGGTTGCTGGGGTCTTCGTAGCTTGGACATCGATAGTGTTGCATTTTGGAGATCGTATCGGAGTGCTTTCCGTCGTGCTCGCTCAGCAGGGCACGGATGCGCCCTAGCTCCTGGAGAATCTCGCTGTCGCGCATTCTGGTCGTCAGGGAGGTCACTGCGTCCAGGAATCCCACGAATCGATCATGAGGGGGGATTCCGCCTTCTTCAGCAGCAGCTTTCCACTGCTGGGTGATCTTCAGGAGTTTCTTCGCATGCGCTCGTGGTTCTAGTTCCTTGTGGTCGAAGTTTGGGTCGACCCACCCTCGTTGCGGTCCCGATTGCCGTACCTTTCCCGGCTCCAGCACTCCGGACATTGAAAAGAATAATTAACATGCCAAGACCTCACCGCATTTTCCCAATGTTCGGATGTCACTCCCATCTTCAGCCAGTCCTTTTTGTACGATTCCCAGAATTGTCTTCGCCTTGTTCGATGCCTCAAGCAGTCGCAGCAAAGACCGATGCTTTTCTCAATACGGCCACTATCATCGCGAGGTGCGATTCGCCTGAAAAGAAGAAATATATCTGCACAAGTGGATGGTGGGCGGAACCTGTGCTTGGCTACTGACGGTATCCGGATTCTCACAAGCGATGAAACCTGGAGCATCCATTTACAAGTCAGGGAGAGACACATTCGATCTAACGAATTACTGCAATTGAATATCTCAACTAGGACCTCTATAGGTAAGTGCGATAGATCACCAGTGATCTGTGGCACCGCCTTCAGGAGCTGGCACCTGTCAGACAAGGAACATATTTTCAGGACGAGAGTGAAATGGGCGTTGCTCACGTTGGCCGGCCCATAAAATCGGCCATGACAGGAGTGATGTATATCCGAAGCTTTTGCCATAGAATTCTTTTGGCTTGTTTGTGCGGATAACTCGATGACATGGGATAGTGAATCCAGAGAAAACGTTGTCTCCCTCAGTTATCAAATCGGGAGCGTTCCACATGTGAAAAAACAACAAAACAAAACAAAACAAAACAAAATTTGTTTCCAGGGCAACCAACAAAGCACCCTTTGTGGAAATGTCTGTTGAGCTCAATCAATGACCAAAGCTTTCGTGAGTTACCAATTATTGCACCATGCAACAGAAAAGTCTTGGATTGGGCTGAGCAGGAATCCCCAGTAAAAAAAAATTGATCGTTGACGTCGCCTTTCTGACCATCAGCATTCATATATAATTGACTTGCGTTTTTGTAAGCAATATATACGTTCAAATCCAGGTATTCTATCTCATTTCAAAGGTAATCCTCGCAACACGTATTGACTGTATCTACCCTTCCGGTTCAATCCTACTTCATGAGTGTGTTGGCCGAGAATTGATCAGATAAGAGCCATTTCTCAGGTTGGAAAAGATTTTTCCGAACACTAATAAAACGTGACTTTTGATCGGACCTTACGACTAGATGCACTAGCAAGTCTGCTAGATATCTGTTTCTACAATTAGTCACGATTCTCATGCGGAGATTGGAGCTGGGCTGGCTTTGCTCACCGATTCATTCATATTTTCGAAGCTCCGGGACTTTTTGCCATCTGGTTGTTCCCTGATATGGAGCTGGATCCACTTGAAATGGGATTAGGTTGGTCTACAACTCCAAAGTCCTATGTTCGTGTTGGCGATCAACGAAAGGCGATCAATGCATATTGCACGTTATGTGGTCGGGCCTACCCATGCTTGTGCCACGAGGTGACACCAGCTCAGATGGAAGGCTATATATCGCCAACCGTTCATTAAGAGAGATCATCGCATAATACCTGGTGGAGTGATCCAAAGCGGCAAAGACGCACCATCGGCGCGTTTGAATGACGAATTGCTGACGGCACCCACACGACGCGAAGTCCATTCCACTCGGTACTGTGGCACTTTAGCTTTCAATTCCTTTCACGGGTCGGGATGGTAAACTAGAGAACTTACCTACGCCCAACTGGAGAAATTCCGACCTGGTGATGAAACACTCCTCTGCATGGAGAACGACTCGGTACTCTGTTCTACCACCACCAAGCTTTCGAAATGATTCTGCCTCATTGTCTTCCCAGGTGACCATCAGGCCTTCTGAGTAGGGCGCGAGTTTGATACTGTGTGGCAGAAGTCGAAGCAGACGTCTAGCCTGACGCATGTACCTCATCTCAGTCATCCGCAGCGTCGAGGATGCTTTGAAAATCGAAGAAATGGACAGATACAAGAGCTCCTCTACAACGTGATTGCAGAGAAACGGCGCATTCTTTTCGGTTATGGTATCAGGAAACCATTCCCGACAAGATGGTTCCTGGCGCATCGCATCAAAGTCCAACCATCGACGATGAATTTTCAACGTACCGTGTCCGGCGTCGTATGACACATCAAGCTTCCCTACCAGTCCTCTGACATAGAGCACTTGAATATTACTCGTCGCCTTTGAAAGTGCCAGACAAGCTTTCAAAGCCCAGTCTGTTGTTTTTGCAAAGGCCGATTCGGGCGAAGCACAGACCTCAGCATCCTTAAAAAGCTCTACCTGCTCCTCCTCGACAGTCCGGATCGGTGAACCTGAGCGCAGCAGGTTCCAAAGGGCCTCAGAGAGTCTCGTTGGCCTCTTGGCGGTGGTTTCTCGTATCATACACACACTCTGTTCGAGCTTAGTATATTGCATACTCAGCTTGAAGATTTCACCTTGAACTGACCTCGACGCTTGATGTCTCGCTATGAAAGAATCCCTGTCTTCCTGTCACCCTAAGCAAGTATTTCCAGATACGGGCCTTGGTAGACGGCTCCAAAAGTCTATCGGCTTGTTCAATATCACCCACCTGGGGGAAATTCTGGAGGAGATTGACATAAATTGGAAGTATAGTTTGTTCGTGCATATGAAGAGCATACTGCCATATTTGCCGCACCTTGTCTGCCACCTCACATTTGGCGATCAGTCCTTGACGATCACGGCTGAACTTGCCCAGAGCAAAGTTGTAACCAAACTTGAAGTGCTTGACCCCTGAAGTAGACATTGGTAGCAGGATCCCATGCAGGAAGAGCTTTCCGTGAAACTGCGAATCGAGAAGCAAGTCTCCTTGAGGTGTCTCTACAATCGAGGAGGGATAGGACAGCCCGCGGATATCGAGAGCGACTTGCAGCCACTCGAAGAAAGTTTCAGATGATACCGATGGATTTTGACTGGAATGTCCAGCCCCAATCACCACCGTGATGTCTCTTTCAACCTGGAAGCGCAGCTTTGCCATATCATCAGCTGGCTCTCGTTGAATGGCGGGACTCATCTTTCGGGAAGGAGTGATGACACAACGGAGAGACTGATACTTCCCATGCAGACCAAAAGTCCACTTACAGTGGCTTGCAGCCAAGCTCACTTTGTATCCGTCTCGACTCATTATTAACGCAGCCAGCTTGAGCCCCTCGCCATGGGAACCTGCCAGCTGCTCGTCGTCATCCTTGGATGTGTACCCCATCACGAGAGACTCGAGGGGAAGTTGCATGCAGGAGTTGGTCAAGATGACTCGGCCGGTCTTTTTCTCATATTTGATGAACCCCATAGCTCGCCGATTGCCGTTGTCATTCGAGGTAGTTGGGACTATGATGGAGAAATGGTCTTTCCTGTCTTCAAAGAATAACTTGAAATCCAGTCGGTTCAGCTGAAATCTTCCTATAATGGCATCTTTCCTATTCACTGTCAGTGGTTATTCAATAGAAGTGAATGCAACATACCAATTTTGATACAGCTCGCGAAATGCATCGGTAGTGTCCCAACCTTTCACATAGGCAGATGAAATCCCAACTGGGATAGTTTTCTGTGAAGGCTCAGTCGTTGTGCGAGTAACTTCTCTGCTCTGTCGTAATTCACGCTCCAACTGCAGATTCGCTTCGTCGCTCGTGCAACTATCTTGATCCATGGGATCCTCATCTGTATGATTACTCATCGTTGGGTACGCATTTGGAGCACTGCAGCAGAATGAAATATTGGCATTTTGTCTCCGGGTCGTGTGCCTGCTATTTATACGGCGCCCTTGAATTTCCTCTTGAGACATTCTCCCTGAAATCGTTGACCGTGGTGAACAAAGATAGTGACATCATTGACGATTTCATGAGGGAAAGATTAAACGTGATGTATCGGAAATATGACAATAATCTAGTTTGCATCCACGACTCACCAGTCCTTGACGAATGACCATGTGGTGAGGTTGAAGATCTTTCTGGTTGACTAACTGGGTCATATCCGGTAAACTCAACATTCAACGTTGAATAGCTTATACGCGCCATGAAGGGCCTCCGTGGCTCCGCATTTATATTAGCATGCCAACTGTTGAATTGAGTTCAGGCAGAATGTTGAGGTCGGCATATCCAAACATGAGGTATGCAAGCCGTTGAACCTTATAAACCTGCCTGTGCATTTAATCATTCATTCGGTAGTCAACGGTGAATTGAGATCGTCAATCCATCGGAAAATCTTGAGACATATGTTGAGAAGCTTGTCAGCGCGATTCTTTTTTTGGGGGGTTTACAGATCCTGAGAAAGCTGAAGAAATAGGCTTTTCTTCTAGAAGAGACATATGGTACAGTCATGGTCTTAAACAATATTCTACGTATATTTCCACAAGCCCCCTACAATGGCTATATGAGTAGTACTTAGGAGCTATATCAAAGATGACTGGTCGTGATGACACCAGTCACGGCATGTAAAATCGGATCAAGGAACGCTTTGTTTTCACCCAAGGGCCATCAGGAACCATTTCATGAGGGAACTTTCCATTATGAGCTATGGCGTATCGATCAGCTCCGGCCTTTAACAACTCGCCCGCTGCTTCCCACGTCTCTTCTCTGGCGACAATCCTATGCAATGGCGTGAATCCAAGCATCTCCCGAGAGTTCAGATCGGCCCCTTATTGAATGAGAAGTTCGACAATCTTGTGGATATTCCGTGCTTCGGCAGCATAATGCAGGGGGGATTTGCCATTCTTGTATCTCGAATTGGCACCGCTCCCATGTTCGAGTAAAATCTTCGTTGACCCAATAGATCCCATGCGCACAGCAAGGGAAGAGGTGTCAGCCCATCGATTTTTCGAAAATGAACATCGGCACCAAGCGACAGAAGGGTATGAATACATTCCATGCCTTGTCGGGTATAAAAGGTCCTGATAGCGTTGAAAATTGGGGTTTCACTATGCTTGCCGCCGGCCCAATTTATATCCGCGCCGCTTTCGACAAGCCAGCCCAACATACTGGAACACCAACTCGATGACGAAGCAGCTAGACGGAGTGCAGTTTCTCCGTTGGAATCTCTAGCCATAATACTGGTACCACATTCAACAAGAGCTTGCGCTTGTTTAATGGCGCCCTGCGAGATGGCATGAAGTAGAGGCGTCTTCTGAGCGTGGTTTCTAGCTTCGATCTCAGCCCCATGTAGCAATAGTGTTCGAATGATGCTTTTTCTGCCATTCCCGGGAATGCTGGGGTTTGTCGCAGCGTAGAAGAGTGCGCTCCACCCTTTCCAGTATTGATTATTGTTTTTGAAGTTCGGATTAGCGCCAAGGTTTAATAGCAGGCGCACAGCACGGGTGCAT
>MUGI01000608.1:312-42083 GCA_008931925.1 Penicillium sp. BW_12
AAGCTTGAGGAAATTGTTAGGGTTATTAGAACGGGACGTGATCAGAGGCGAAGCGGTCTTGTTTACCTAGATTTGACCCTCTGTTGAGACCTTGCCATATCATACTAGTCAATGAGAAATAAAAAATACAGCAGATATACGCTGAGCTTCAATGAAATCACCTGCCTCAACACCAACTTCAATCACTGAATGTTATACCACACTTCCCACTACTTTCCTTTACTATTCTGATCTATACCTATCAAAGTTTGTTGTGGGATTTGCGAGCCAAAATTGAGGTTGGACTTTTTCTGCCGTTGCCTATTGTGCTGTTAGTTTGTCATCCGTCGACGAGTTTCCTCTGCAACATAATTATCTCACTCAATGGGATCTATATCTTAATCACGGCCAACAGCATTGCATCGGTTACTTCTCTTTCTGGGACTGTTTCATCATCAGCCTCAATACATGGGGCCTGTGTTTGCGTGAAAAGACTCACGACAATTGTCAAGTACAAACTCAACAGAGAAACATTTGTTGTAATAGCGGCGTCCTGGGCGTCCTGGACCCTCTTCCAAGGGAAGATCACTTTCATTTATCGGGAATCCAATGGCAGCCCGGTAACATCGAAGAAATTCCGGAAAATCTTTCTTCGTGATCAGACCAAGACCTCTGTGGATATCGTCCCCTTCATTCCCTTCACCTTCGCCTCCTTCCCCTTCCTTTCGACAATGACGGTAGCATCCACTTGGATCTGAAAAGAGCTGAAAACATCGCGGACAGATATATTCCAAGCCCGTTTTTACCAGAGCTTTCATCAAGATTGCGAGCCGCCTTTCCACGTCAGTCATCTTGAGGCAGAGTGAATAGAAGCAACCGGATGAAGCTAGGTATTCCAAAAGGAAACAAAATGCTATCAATTGGACGAAGGCCCACTATTTATAAGTGAGGGCCGGCTTGCCAACCCATTTTCGCGGATGAAAGGCATTAGTATATGCACTTGTATAATACACAGAACCAGCGGTGGAAACGGAAGTAGCACCCCTGCAAGTCTTTTGATTGAGATTCTGATACCATAGGCTTTAAAAGTGGCACGGCCTCGACCGATTGTGGTCCTTAGCTTAATCTCCGTTCCAACACAAGTACTAGTTTACAGCTGTGCTTACACCCTCACATATCGAATTTCCAAGTATTTCCACTCCGCTGGAGGTACTAGGTACCTGGCCTGGCGATTCAAATCTCGGTCCCGCAAGTTCGATGATTTGCCCCCTTTCAGTATTTCACGCAACTCAATATACACGGTCTTGACAGTCCCATTATTCATCTTGGCAACAAAAAGCAGGCACCTTCGAAAATCAGGGTAACTCTTTAATACTCCACTGTACTTCTTTAAAATAGCAATGCTGGGAGGTTTTGCAGGACTTGTGCGCGAATCGGTTTCCATCAATCTGTCTACTTAGCGTGGTGCATCGGCAGTGATCAAGATTGAAAGACTTACTTGTGCAAAGATTGAGAGGCCATAATGTCCAATTATTTCCAGCTGGCGGTTCTTCGGGAACAGGTGGTGTACAGTTAAATGACATGAACTGTATAGGCTCGCGAGTTGAAAGATAAAAAGGGCCGATTGCCACAGGGTGGATATCGATAATCTCAGATCTGTTACACCACAGTGACTGACGGTATGCGGGCAGTTCGAAAGTGTTCACCACCGCCACTATCTCTTCCTCGTGTGTATCGCCTTCGCTTCGAGATGGATGGGTGTCCCAGAAGGAATCGGCAGAAGTACTTTTATGGCAGGTCAAGAAATTGCGCTGGGTAAAATGGAGCCACCCAGAAATTGTTCTGAGAAAGCCCATGAGATCGTGCGCTACAAGATAATATGCCTTGTTGATGAAGACAAAAATCTCGGGACTTCAGAGGATTCCTGTAGAAGCACGGCGCCGTTTTAGAATGTTCGCGCCATCGAGGCTACTACCAAGATGCAAGATTATATATCCCCTGAACTGTACCAATGTCCCATAGCTTACCCGACAGTCATTATTGGCTGGGGTTTTCCAACTTCAGAACCTGCTGCCGCGTGGTTGTTGTTTCCTGCATGAGGCCGCCGATCAGATGGTTTTGCTTTTTGAAGGAGGCCAAAGCGAAGTTTTTGTACAAGATTATGCGAGGTACTCAGGAAGTCTAGATTTTAGAAATTATACTGTCGTAATGGCGATCTTTGCACGCTCGTCTTGGTGTTACGCAATTGGCTTTTGAGTATCCACTCCTCATATAGTAGAATCGTTTTGGATTAAAAGACGGTGGCGCTGCCACCACATCCTGAGAGATTCATCGGCTCAAAATGGGTTCCAAAAAGCAAATCGGGGTTCGCCAGACTGCTAGGCGTGGCAATAGGGATATCCACTAATACTCGCAGCCCTCTGAAAGTCAAGTCACGTGAAATAACGACCAATTCATAATAGAGCGCTGCCCCATTCTTTCTTCCATCCTTTGTTCCATCCTGTTCCATTCTTTCTCCCATTCTTTCTCCCATTCTTTCTCCCATTCTTTCCCCATTCTTTCTCCCATCCTTTCTCCCATCCTTTCTCCCATCCTTTCTCCCATCCTTTCTGCCATTCTTTCTGCCATTCTTTCTCACCCATCATTTCTTTTCAGCAGAACCCAGATGACGCAAGGCGTTCGATCTCAGAAGCCGCTCAGCGTGAGCGAGGCGCTAAACAAAATCCAGCTTACTAGCAACCACCTCAAGGCCATTGGAACGCTCAATGGGCTCCCCAGTCGCCAATATGGAGATGCTTTAGACATTTTGCGTCGAACGCAAAATTCCAAGAAGCGCAACTACTACAAATTATTTTTACAAGGACTTTTTAATAAAGCTGGCGATATGGGGCCTACACTTGTCATGTTGTGTGCTGTGGCTCTTGGTCAAGCGCACATTGCACACATGAACAAATCTAGCCGGTCTATGCTTTTACTTCGGCTCAACAACCATATCCAAGAGTTTGATGATCCAGTCTTACGGTCACTATCTCATACCGAGATGTTTGCTTGTTCTACCAATGGTACATGGCTTTCATGAGCAACACTGCTGAGCAGAAATACTTTAACTAACGGTTGCAGTTCCGAAACCACCGGATTGTGTCCCTCTTCCAAGCGATCGTCCGAGCATGGCGAGCGACGAGGTTTCGCAACCTTTACCGACGGTTGTCGAAAATGCAACAGTGGGTGATGCATCCTCTGTGAGAAATGGTGTTGGTCAAGAACAGGCAGAAGTCAATGGAAGGCGTAAGTTAAATTATCTATTTCACAAGCAGCGCTTTCTGACCACAAATCCATAGAGATTGCGTATATGTTCTCGAGGGCTCCAATCGATCTCATACCCCTTTTAGCCGCATTGATTCCAAATGCCGTCCAAACGAGTCGCCTATGGATGTCAGAGAGACAGGCAGATGATCCTCGAACTGGGTGCTTGACGACAATGATTCCTCGTGATGGCAACGCCGATATCTCGATCACCTTGTGGGTTGGACAACAGGCAGGGATGGAGTTGCTCAATAACCTGGAATTGCAGCCTACTTGGTCATCTTTATTTGGGCATCTATCACTTTGATCTTGTACCCAGGTGGCACCAAAAATTTGGTTTCCTCATGAACATCGTCATAAATTTTCGTTTTTTCCGAGTCCGACGGGTGAATTATCATGATCAGCGTTCCCCTGCCCTCCAAGGTTCGTTCCTCATCCACTGCTTCAAAAATAAAGCCACGTATGTATTCCTCCTTTCCGCTGAGGGCAACATTTCCAACAGATGTTTGGCTAGACGTAGACATTTTGGGTAATGACACGAACTGTAATCGTAGGCTGCGCGCTTGTTAACCAGGTACGCCTCCACCGTCCGGCACAGAATACTGACAGCAGTCAAACAGCAAACATTAAGCAAAATGTGCTGTCAGGTTTGCAAAAGCTTGCTCAAACTTTTACGACTCCGTTAGCGAGACAAGAAAAAGACAAAGAGCCTGAGATGCTTGCTTACGTTCAACTGAAATTCATCGAACGACTTGCTTGACGAGGTAGTTTCGATTGTCGACTTTAGCACTGCGAGTTCAGATTAATCTGAAAGCCTTGCAGTAATTTGGGCCATCTGCAACAGTGCCCAACTAGTGTCAAGAAAGTGGGATGACGAGGGGTGACCCGATGAACAAAGATCCGCTCCCGGCTCGGTATATTGTTTATCCGGCTACGGATTTGCAAGACCTTCCAACTAAGGGAAGATATATATTACGAGATTTCTATGCAGGGTTGAGTAACTGTTACAGCTGAATTCTCCTCTTTCAGCGGTGAGTTTCTAGTTTCTCGTAGCTAACGATGAAAAGATGAAGTAAAATGATAAACAAGACAAAAAATAAGATACATTTATACTCGCAGAAGAATAACGAATGAATTTGCCAAGCGATGGTGAAACAGATGGTGAAACGGATGGTGAAAAGGATGGTGAAAAGGATGGTGAAAAGGATGGTGAAAATGATGGTGAAAAGGATGGTGGAAATGACGGTGGAAGGATGGTGAAAGGAAAGTGAAAATGATGGTGAAAATGATGGTGAAAATGATGGTGAAAAGGATGGTGAAAATGACGGTGAAAGGATGGTGAAAAGAATGGTGAAGGTGATGGTGAAAAGGATGGCGAAAATGATGGTGAAAAGGATGGTGAAAGGCTGAGGGAACTGAGGTAAATGGTTGATACGTGTCTTTTTCCTTTGGTAAGCGCCCACGCTAACGTAACTAACGTACTTGGACAATCCAGAGATATATCTTAGCTTACGTAATGGAGCATTGGTTGTGCTCTGATGCATACTTGTTTGATTGGCTACAAACGACGAGGGATTGCTGCAGTCATAGGGCACGGACTCATGTGAAGTTTAATCGTCCCCATGCTTCCAGCGTCTATGGTTTCGTCGATGTCGTGTCTCTCTCCTTTCTTTGAGTCAGGGGGGTCCGTGCTTAGCTGTCATTATACTGCGCATATCATGTACCTAGAGGCCTTATTTAAAGAAGGTGAAAGCCCACATTGTGCTCTTGCAACAATATACAAGAAGATCCCAACACAACAACCCACTGTTAGTACTCAGCCATATCATGAAATCTATACAAGGCTCAAAGTTGACATCCTTCTTTTGAGATCCGATACACAAGATAAACAATGAATTGTCCCAAGTGCGGTGTCGGCAATGTGACCAAGGCGGAGAAGTGCGAAAAATGCGGGGCAGAAATGCCCCAAGCTGTTTAAACAAGGCGCATTGTTCAACGAGTATGTCGGCTTATGGTTGTATGTGTTTCCAGACTAACGAGTCGAACTACTAGGGCCACTCGAACAGTCATTCACTCAGGCATTCATTCGGGGCATGGCAAGCAAGGTGCAAGGTGAAATAATAAGGAAAATAACATAGAAGACCACTTCCGTTCGTTACGTGTTCAGCTTTGTTACTTAGTCTCTCCCCCTCTGGGATTCATAGAGCAATAAAGTTGCCATTTACTGGTCTTCATCATGTTCTTTTGATAAGGAAGCTAATGGGAAATAACGATGGATTGTTGCTAGAGAAAGAGAGGAGAAGAGAGAAATCTATCATGAGGCAGCAAGGCTTTTTCAACGCCCCTCCCCTATAGGGCCGACTCTATCTCCCCAAACCAGCTCAGTTGACCGATCCATGCAAGATCCATGATACTATTCCATAAAACCCTTTTTGAAAGCATAAAATTAAAAATTAAAACATAATAGACCCAATGTCCGACCATCAATCAAGACTGACATCTTTGTTTTCTTTGCAAAATGCATCACCAATACCCGCCTACCATGAGATGCACAAGGTCGAGAAAGTAGTCGGTTGGATACATGAACTGGCCGAAAGATGAAGCAATACCGTTGAGAATCGAGATTCACCCAGGTGCGAACTTGGACGCCTCGTAATTGATGTTCCTTATGTATCATGTCCTCGCTTTTGATGCCAAGACTATCGCTACTGTGCCATAATAGCGGGGTAGGCTATTAGCTCTCTACCGGATATATCTTCTGCGTAGCAATATTATGTGCTCAGATATTGATGTGTGATGAATCAAAGAGAAAAGGGCCTTCTAACCTGATGGAGAAGCTGATGAGAAATAATCATGGATTTTGACTAAGGAGTGAGAGGAAGAAGAGATAGATCTATCCCGAGAGAACAAATGGGTCATATCAACCAGAGACAGCAAAATCTTCAACAGCTTTCCGCCAAATGCAATCATCTGCTTGATTCACTATCTAGACTTTGTCCTCCTCCATTCCATGAACCATTCTGCAAATCGAGGGTAACCGCGTTCTTCGAGTTTCATTCTGAGTCGCTTTCTCCATTCAATCTCGTCAATACCTGGAATTGGCGGATGAAAGTTCAGTCCCGGAGAGACAGAAGGTTTTGTTGAGATCCAGAAACGTGGGTAAAATCCAGCGCACTCCCAGTCGATGATCGCCGACAGCCTTTGATTCGAAACAAGTATGTTTCCTGGCCCTAGATCAGGATGATAGAGATGAAACCGCTCTTCGATCTCCGGGTTTGGATGAAGATCCTCCCGAAAGAAATATCTCTTGCTCTCACACACACTTAACGGCTCCAATGAATCCCTTTCCGAGTGAGCAAGGTAAGGTTCCAATACTGGACCTCCATATACATTCTGGAGTCGCTCCGAAGTAATAGAAGCGAGTATATCGCACATATGAACAACCTCCTCCAAGATGGAATCTTGTTGGGTAGCGGACATAGTCCCCCAAGCGTCTCTCAGCGTTATACCCGGGGCTCTTTTCAACACCAAGAATGAGCGTTTTCCATCCACCCAGGAATAGACCACTTCAGGTACAGGTACTTGGGGTGCCTTTTTTTGAACGAATTTAATGGTTTCACTCTCTGAAGTGGTATCGGGGCTCCAGTGGTGGACTTTGCAAAAGGCATTATTTCCAATGGCCCATACTGCCGACAGGGTGCCTCCTTCATGGATCAAACGGACCTCGTGCGAATTTGCAGGCGTAACATCGGGTGGTTGCTCAGATGTTGCGAGCCGAAGAATATACCAATATTCTCCGTCTTTCCAGGCAGCCGCGCATGTGTCATCTGGTTCCGCAATTCGTTCGCATTCGATTGCGCAGCCAAGGCGCCAAGTGGAATGAGAGATTTGCACAACAGAATTCCGAATAGGAACTGATGATGACATGATGCAGGCGGATGAGTGTTTCTATTGACTGGGTTTTGAGTGATAACAATAATGAGGAAGCACTTGAGGTTGGGATCAAATTGGAAACGGATTTTGGAAGTCGAGGCATGCACATCATTAAATACTGCATTGCTTGCCAGGTTGATATACCGCTCACCCGTTTTATTTCCAACCGAGTTCTCTGGTCCCACAATGTGATGCATCGAGGGCCAATCACCCATCTACCACAACCCGCTCTCTGATAATCGGGCGCAGTCAGCGGTCAGGGGTTCTTGCCAAAACACGGTGAGATGTATCAGCGGGTACGCTACCAACTTCCTACCATCGCCAGCAAAAATTTACTATAATAGAAAATTAGTAATTCTTGGTCGGACTAGTTGACTAAAAAATATCTGTATTAATCATATATGGTAATACAGGTCTAGATTAATACATAATATACATAATATATACCATACAAAACTAACCGATACCACTGCTATACGGCTGTATCTTTCTATGATTCCTGTTTGCACTATTTGTGGGACCTCCGGTTCGAACCGCACCTCCGCAATTCGGGTCCAATAATATTAGAGCCACACCACGGTTCCAAGGTCGAGCACCAAGAACCGCGCCTCTTGCGGTGCGGTGCGGTTCTCACCGCGGTTCTTGGTGTTCCACTATAAGACCTACCTGACGCTTCCTGTTGACGGTTCTTGTTGACGCCCTTCGCCGGCAAACTGACGAATTGTATCGGCAATCAGAGCGGTTGAACGTCAACTGAAAGGCTTCATTCCCAGAGAAGGGCCAGATGCGATGTTATTGCCACCCTGTCTTCTGCGTGGACGAGCAACCAGAGAAAGGAGCCAGTACTAAACAGTCCGACAACAACCTCTCCTGCCTCCGGGACTGAGCCCACCTTGTCAATGGTCGGACGCCGCAATGGACTGGAACACCTTCCAGTCCTGCAGGTTCTTCCCATCAGCCAAGAGATCCATCTCTATAAATCATGGATTATATGCCCTGCCGCGGCTAAACGGATGCCCGTAGTAACACCCTAATGCAATATATTGCGGGGGAGATCAAGGTAGTTCCACCGGACCATTCCCGATTTTTGCGAACCCTGAAAAATGACCAGAGATTTTTTTTTGATATACGTTTAATATCGTTTTTTTAAGGGTTGGATAATAGAGTGGATTTTCGAAGAATTGTTAAAACGATAGACTAGTTGATGAAGCAGAGTTGACCGCCGAAGGAGAGGACGATATGTGCATGGGGATTGTTATCACTGACCACATTGACCACTATTGAGACCCTCGATCTCATCTCTCGTAGCACGTGATCACCTGACCTCATGGTGTTTACCATTGCTTCTTACATGTATATCCTCTCTCTCTCTCTGCACAACATAGCTTTCATCAATCAATCGCATCTTCATGCACGTTCTCAACACTACATAGCTCAGTAGCATATTCGAACAGCCACCTACCTCGAGCATCAATGCAATAAGCAAGAATCTCAATAAAAACAGTGAGGTCAATCAAACAGGCCCCACTGTGCATTTACCTCTTAGCTGGTCCCAATCTCCAACTTTTGTTGGGCGAGAGAACGGTCAAAGCTGTTCACTAACAGCAGAAGATGTTTGACTTTGTCTGAACCCTGTGAAGCTATGTTGACCAGACGGCAATTTCTGAGGTACGTTTAAAAAGTATCTTTTCGGCGGGTGACAGGTGGGGAGTTGAAGTGGATTCATGTCATCCATGGTTAAACAGAACAGGGTATCGATAGTTGGCAGTTCAGTCGGTGAGCCCAAGGGAATAACAGGATATACATCGAACGTGAGGTGGAATCAAAAGAGTAACAAATTGCACGGTCTAACACCACCCAGTTAAGATTGCTGTGTGGACCAAAACCTTTTTTGTTAATCACCCCCCAATCAGGGACCGAATACCTCTTATCTTGTAGCAGCCCTTACAATTGCACGGATATCATGGCTTCTCAAGCGTTGGTATTTTCATTTTCTGTTTTACGCGTGGCGAATAATAGCTGATTGGGAATCTTATTGTCCGTGCTGTAGACAGGCCCTGTGAGGATTTCTCCAATGTCCTTGAGTTATGTACTCAAATTTGCTGGTCAAGTCAGCTTTGTTGGGCAACAATCCCAGACGTAAAGTTATTGACAGTAAAGCGCCACCATTTCTGACTGACTCGTTCCCGGGAGAGTCCCGCCTTTCCCATTGCTCCGTTACTATCCTATCTTATCAATAACCTCTTAGGAAATAGCGTCACCCCCTCGCCAAAGCTCCTGGGAATGGCTCTATTGCTCCTGCAAACCGCCATAGTTCTCGGCAAACCCAACACCCAAAGATATTTGCGTATAATAAAGGGTCGACGGATCGACGTCATTGTACCCAAGCGAGGAAGCCCTTCTCTATCTAGTAGCTAAAAAGACAGCTATTACAGATCAACCCCAACAGTGCAGCTAAATCCACGTAGGTAGGCCTGGAAAACTATGTTGATAATCTTCTTCAACACCATTACAGAATGAACCAAATAGAAGATTAATTGAGAAAGTATTATGATTCTGAGAAGCTGCAACAGGTAGAGTACTATACGATGGTGGTATGTTACGGAAACATATTTGTCTCATGTATCTCAAAAATTACGAGGCTTACAAGGATTGTGGCTGGTCAGTCTCAAAACGGTGGCTGTGCAGATCAATCAGAATAACCGTAATTATCTTACGGTAAGAAATATTGAGCCGGTGTATCAAATACGGAACCAAAACAGCCATGACCAAGCCGATTACCGGAATAGTGCTATTAGACCACGGTAAAGCAATCAACTCGAGTCCCTGGTCGCGATTGCAATATTTACAAAATTCAATTTCATAAGGTTAGAACGGGCCTTCAGAGAGAACCTGAGTTGCTGAAGGTATGGCATCATACATTGACCGCTGTGTCCAGGAATATTCGTTACTGAACCTGTCACGTGTACTCCAACCAGAACCAACCTGAGCATGCCTAGGGTGTATTATTGGAATATCGACGGAAAATTGCTTGAGTATCAGTCGGGCGGGTGTTTGGGGTTTCAATACGGAGCTGGGAAGCTTGGGAGCAGGGGGTAGGGAGGGGACCTTTTGTTGTCGTTGTCAAAGTGCAAGGTCAAATACATGGATTTACAAGGTATTATTATACCATGCAAATCATGTNNACCGCTCAGATTGTTGAAATAGCGGGTTTTGTCATTTTAGTTAATTAGAGTTCTTCATCTATGCCATTTGTACCCATACGTTGCAATACAGACAGATTTCTGTCAGTCGTCTTAAATCTAAATCGATTAAGAATTAGAATACCGTGCCTTCGCCCCAATAGATGCATCTCCCCTACCCCACCCAAGTTCTTGACTAGAGACAGCAATATCCTATGACAGGAACAAGCTTCGTCTGACAAGTTAGAGCCAGAGGGCAAAAGGATGCCTATAAGTCAGGATGGAATGATACAAACTGAGGACCTGCACGCGAGACTCTCCATAACCGTGATAGGGCCGAAAATATACAGCCATATCATATACCTGCTCAATGGCAAGGGAATGACGGGTCTTTTCCAATTCCATACACATTCGTACCATCTTTCCACTCTCTTCGGATCGACAGAAGCGACGCTGCAAGTCTGTGCCCTTCTGGGCGCCCAGGCTAGTACTGTACAAGCCTCCTACTAGGCGACCAAGCTCATGAGCCTCTGGGACCATACTTTTGAGCCTGTTGGCGAACTTATAGTGTGGGAGGGGTCATTGTTGGTATATCTCAGTCGACTGAGACGCAGAGTTTTCCATCGGCGTATGTATGGTACTATCAACGTGTGCAGCCGTTCTGTCAATATTCGCACTTCTATGTCCCCGAAGAAATCAAGGCGATCTCGGTCCGATTTTTGCATAGTATCATTGGCCGAGTGTTCAGTCCACCCTTTGAGAGTGTCCTGGAATCAAACACATGCATCTCCGTTGCTCCAGATTGCCAACCGCAGATGATGTTGGACTTGATGACTGAGCCTGTTAGGTTCTGATTGACAATGCTGATGATAATCTACTTCAAGCAGTGTCAACGGAAGACAATCGATGGCACAGTCCTGTTAAAGCCTCGGCTGTAATTTTGGTAGCTTTAAGGGTTTCCAGAAGGGCGTAGACGCTCCGCTGCGCAGCTTTTGCGACTTGGGCAGTGGGACCGGTAATACTGATCCTGAGCAAAAGAAATGCCAATCTGGAGTACGGTCAGTTGATGCAGAACAAGGAGTGACTGAAAGCTGAACTCACTGTGATATATTCAAAGGCGGTGTTTGGTTAAGTTTTCGGAGGGAGTGACTAGGTATATATCTATTTTGCAATGGCATCACTTTTTTTAGGCAGAAATGCTAGGGGCGAGGGGGGCAATTTTTCGAGTTCCTAGGATTTCGACTTATGTTTGGCTCAAAGTGGATATTTGGTTTAAACAAAATAGCTTGTCTAGTGGGCTCCTGGGAACGCACCGCGGGCTCCCAGGTGCTCATCGGGGTATTCCCGT
This sequence comes from Penicillium sp. BW_12, assembly GCA_008931925.1. NCBI lineage: Eukaryota > Fungi > Ascomycota > Eurotiomycetes > Eurotiales > Aspergillaceae > Penicillium > Penicillium sp. BW_12. The sequence goes on from MUGI01000608.1 coordinate 12,058, forward strand.
TGATGGTTTTGTCTTCGGCTTACAACCTACTTAGTAATGGCGCGAAAGGCATGATGTTATACGCTCAGGAAAGCCTTCGGCTTGTGCGCTCATTGGCGAGAGAAGTGCTTAATCATCGTCACCTGCTGAACATTGATTTTTCCAGTTGGCCTTGATACAGGGAAGGGTTCTAGATCCTCAAGAAAATCCATCCAATCGCCCCCGCTATGGTAGTAGTCCAAAGCCCGATTAGGCGGTCGCAGGCTGGTAAACGACGTATTCTAAGGGGTATTCCCAGGAGCATAGGCTAAAATAGGAAATTGACAGGTTAATTGAATAGCCCCACTGAGTTTTTCACTTGGATAGGATCGAAACCGCTAGGATGAACGGTCACGTTGACGACGCCAGTCCTTTTTTGATGGGACGATGGGCGATCTAAATGGGAAGGGTTGCACGTGATGGGATTAGCGTGTCGCATTTTATTGATGTTGCTTACTCAGGCTGCTCATCCCTACACCCAGTGAGCACTCAGTGAGCAAATCAGAGTGCTCAGATGATGATCAGTGAGTGGATCAGGGTGCTCAGGGGATGATCAGGTGATGCTCAGTGAGCAGATCATGTTGATTATGTAATGGCCCGTGATCAAGTCAGAATACTCGGGACGTGCTCAGTTTTACTCAGTGATCAAAAAGCGGCAAGGGTGAGCACTAAAACGGAAAGGGAAAGGTTTCGAGTGCCAGGCATTATCCGGTACATATGTATATCACGCAATTTAGTCACCGCACGGACGCTAACCCTAATGTTCAGTTCTTCGAGGTCCCTTCAAATCTTGTACTCAAGAAACTAAGGCCATCTCGGTATATCGCCGCCATCTCAGTGATGTGGGGTATCATTGCGACCCTTACAGGAATCACTCAGAATTATGGCGGCTTGATTGCCTGCCGAATTCTACTTGGAGTCGTAGAAGCAGGTCTTTTCCCGGGCTTTATAACCTACCTCACTCTTTTCTATAGCAAACGCGAGATTGCCTTGCGAACAAGCTACCTGTTTAGCAGTGCTGCTATTGCCGGAGCCTTTGGCGGGTTGCTGGCTTATGGCATTGGGTTTATGGACGGCATCTGTGGACTACGAGGCTGGCGCTGGATCATGATCATCGAGGGAATTCCGACAGTTCTACTTGGCGTGGTAACTTGGTTCACCTTGGCAGATGACCCGGATACAGCTTACTATCTCAACAAAGAGGAGCGGGCGCTTGTTGCCCTCCGCCGGAGTCGTTATATCGGCCAGACAGAGTCTGCGCAGAAGTTCCACTGGGCGGATGTGAAAGAGGGTGTCTTAGACTGGAAGATCTGGGCGTTCTCCTTTGGCCAATTTGGCATTGATACTATGCTCTATGGATATAGTACCTTCCTTCCTACTATTATCAAAGGCATGGGCAACTGGACCACCGCCGAGGTCCAGGCATTGACAATCCCTTGCTATGGACTGGGTGCCATTGCCTATTTGGGTGTTGCCTGGTTGAGTGATCGAACCCAACACCGTGCATTTTTCATATGTCTCTTCTGCGCTATCTCAGTCGTTGGCTATGGCATCTTGATTTCGGACTCGTCCTCGGGTGTTCATTACTTCGGTGCCTTGATGGTTGCCCTGGGGCTTTACGTTGCTGTTGGTTTACCTCTTGCCTGGCTGCCTACAAACCTGCCACGATACGCAAAACGAACTTACGCAACCGGCCTGCAGCTTACGTTTGGAAACATCAGCGGAGTCATGTCTCCTTTCTTGTATCCCAATTCCGAAGGCCCGCGCTTCGTCCGTGGTAACGCTGTCACTTTAGGTATGGTGGCATTTGCGGGTCTCGTGTATGGTTTCATGTGGATTTCCTATCGTTTTATCAACAAACGCAGAGCCCAGGGTCTGGAGGATGAGAAAATATCATCGCTGTCGGAGCAGGATATCCAGGAAATGGGTGATCGAAACCCCAGGTTCTTGTACAGCATTTAAATACTTAATCCGAGATATCTCCTTGTGAGTGAATTGTGTCTTTTCTTTCGGATGATGACTTACAAGAATAGTCGGCCGCTTGTGCGGCTTTGTCATGTCCTTTTAGATATTTGATGTTTTTTTAGATGTCGTTATAGGTGTAGATGAAGGTGGTAAAAAAAAGCACATACATTGTGCAAGAGACCTTGGATGCATACGGCGGGGCATATACAAAAGTCTTCGGCTCAATGTTTCCAACTTTCGATAATATATGAGAACTGATCTGATATAATTTACGCATCGAACTCTTCTCCACCCACCGAATAGCCTGTGGGAGGTTATTGTAAAGTAAGAATTTGAGGTTTGAAGGACGAGGAGGGGGACCAGGGGGGTTTATACTCCCAGGTGGGGGCAACGCACCCTCCACATGACATCAATTTCCAGATTGAGCTACCGTTCTGAATCAGCTCGGAACCATGGAAGTAACAACCGTGTGAGTCCAGAAGGCGACGCCTCCAAAAATGATGATGTCATTCCCAACTGGGGTATAAATCCGGGGTAAACTCAACTCCTACAGCTTCAAACAACAATCACTCCGCTCTCCACACATCACAGATTCATCGAGTTGGTACCAACCGCAATCAAAAACCATGAAGACCGTCAAGCCCCTGAATCGGGCATTTCAAGCAGCCACCACCACCTACCCCATGCACACACATCCCCTTCGCAGCACGTGTTATCTCCAAACACAGAAAAGACCTCAGGCAGAGGAGCTCAACCTCGAAAGGTGTATCCTCAACCCCGAACGAGCAGAAACCTGCCAATCAGGTACAGATGACGAGGTCGGGCGGCACAAATCTCCATACGACCCATCCAAAACAGCACCTGAGAAGGAGCACCTCGCGCTGGAGGAAGAATACAGACTGGAAGGGGATACCATTCATGACCCGCTTTTTTTTAGTCCTGCCAATAGGGATTTCAGTCAACTTCTGGATCCGATGGCTGGCGTTATCCGTAGTTTGCAACACCTAAGGAGCGTCAAGGGCTGGACTAGAAAGCGGAAGGAGGCACTTCTAAGGACAGCGCCGTACGAGATGAGGAAATATGAGAATGTATTCGTTGAACTTAGGAAACCTCATGAAAAGGTTAGTTCGAACGTTGATATGATTGGCTTTCTTTGACGCTGGCTGACTTGGTTATAGAAGGTTTGAGTCTACCGGTTGACCAGAATGTTTTCCACTCTTCTCCATTATCAGTTGTTATCAAATTGAGAAAAATGACATTTGCAAATGTACTCTGATTGGTTCCTTGTTGATATTTCTCACACAAGATGTCGAATACACAAAATGTTGATACACAAGATGTTGAATCCACGTCTGGGGAAAGTTCAGCTTAGCCCAACCAGGACCCATTTTCGTTCTCGAATGTCATGCTAATTCTTTCTTTCCACTCCTTAGTATTGTAGTTGGATACAGTCGAAAATGTCTGGAAAATACGAGCTACAATGTACGTAAGCACAATGATAGCATACTGTTCTGCATGGTTATTAGTTGATGTGTTGACCGTAGTAGCAAGGGGAGAAAGGTTACGACCAGGGCAAATTCTAGGACCCTTGTTAAACGGGATAAAACCGGGAATCTCACCTTTTAGGTGTTCCCATCGCTCTGGATAAAAGTTCTCTGGGTTTTCTCCAAAGTCTTCCCCTAGGCGATGTCGAGCCCAGGTTGAAAAAACCCCAATATCGCCCTTTTCGAACTAAAGTGGGTGACTGGCCATCAGCTCCTCCACCATTTGGCATTGTGGAATGCTTGTTTGCTACTCTTGCGTTGAAAACAGCAGCAGGGAAAACTCTCATTACTTTGCAATCTATGGGTTAGTGCATGATCGATGCTAAACGGTTGATCAGGTATTCCTCACCTTCATGGAGTACCCAACGGACGTAGTGTAACACTCCAAGTTGATCCCACGTCGGTGGCGTAAGTCCAATGGTATCAATGATGCTTGCTCGAAGCTTTTGGACGATACGTTCGTCCTGAGATAAGCAATAAAAAAGACCCGAGAGAGTGGTGCTCATGCTATCATTTGCAAGTAAAATACTCATTGCCTGGTCGGCGAATTGCGAAAGTTCTTCGAAGTTGTTGTTGAAATCAGCGCCAACACGTGCATCTTTGGTCTTTTCGATCCTGCTGCTTCGTCCTTCAACTTCCCGCCTGGCACATGCCATTACATAACTCCGTGCTCTTGAACACGACTGATGAAAGGCTCGATTGGGCACCAAATGACGACGTGGACCACGGAACCCATCTCGCACAATTCTTTCTTTGGCAACTTCAAAATCGTCTACAAACTGCTTATTTTCTTGTGATTGAGTGAAGCTGAGGGCATCAACAAACTCCCCGAGAGAGAATCGTGTCTGCATATCCAAAGAGAGAGCAGAAGTACAACGTTGAACGTCAAAGACCTGGCCATTTGGTGGAACATGTTGAAGAAAGGCCTGGATGTGCTGTTCACATACACCCAGGTCAATGGCCTTGCGGAGGTTAGACAGCCGATTCCGCAATTGCTCCCGACTTGTCTTCCAGTCTGCGCCGTCGAGAGTAAAAATGCCATGTGGAGTGATTGGCTCAAACCGGGGTTTTCGCAGGGGAGAACTATCGAAATCGGCAAACGCAGTGGACAGCATGTGCTTGATATTTTCTGCACTGCAGGTGAAAATCAATCGGTGGCAGAGAACATTGGAAGCATACGTCTCGCCGTATCTCCGAAACAGAGAATTTGTATAGAGTGATGTTCGTTGCCGAAAATGGGTAGCCAATTTTATTGCTTTCAAGAACCCGAAGAAGTCATATCGAAAATTATCGCTTTCGTCGGGGAGCTTCTCGCATCCAGACAGTCGTTCAAGTACTTGGAGTCTTCGGATCTAGTATAGTCCTCGTACCAGGAGAACAGTTTGAATGCCAATGAAAGCTAGTAAAATACCCCCTAAGAGTCTCTCTTGTCCTCTGGCTTCTGGTGACGGCTGAATCGTTATGGTTGGGGTAATGCGTTGGTCCTCAGATAAAGCACTAGTCATAGATAGACGACACATGGTGCGGATTACCTCCAGGGCTGGTTGTTTGCCGCTTACAGATTCTTCGCAAAAGAAATAAAAGATTTAACCGATCAGATACAACTGCGGGGATAATGTACCATACTATTGTACAGCCCCGTCTTGTTAAGGTCTCTTTGAAGGCAGATCACGCTGCAGGTATATTGCTGCCACATCAGCGCCAAGTTTTTGCTTCTTTGAACTAATGCAGCTACGAGAAAAGCAAAATTTTCGATTTTTCTGTTCATTGCGGTTCAAATGCTTGCAAGTGGATTGGCAACATGTATAAATTTACATATTCCGAGGACAAAGTGCAATATCATCCTACAGATTATCCATCATTTTATTCTCTGCAATTGACGGAAACACATTACGAACATGACCTCACGAAAAGATCCTGGCAGTTCCTCCCTTGTTTCTCGAGTAGAGCATGCTTTAAAGCTTTCAAACGACTATACTCTCGGGTTGGTACACCCCGATGGCCATTGGTACGGCGAGATGAATAGCAATGTCAGTCACTGCCGAATATATCTTCCTTCGACAGGCCTTAGGACTAGATCTCAAAGCCGAAGCTGCAGCTTACTGCCGTTATCTACTCTCTCAACAGAATAGTGATGGCTCCTGGGGTCTGGCACCCGAGTACCCGGGCGATGTATCAACCTCGACTGAGGCCTACCTCGCACTGAAGATCTTGGGGACAAGCCCACATATCCCAGTCATGCAGAGGGCCCGAGCATTTATGTTGAAGTCAGGCGGAATTGCGCGCGTGCGTGTTTTCACTCGTATCTTCTTGGCTACCTTCGGTCTGTTCCCTTGGCGTGCAGTACCAGAACTTCCTGTGGAGCTCATGCTTCTGTCATCTATCTGCCCAATCAACATCTACAAGTTCGCGTCTTGGGCTCGCGGCACTATTGCTCCTCTATTGATCATCTGCCACCATCAACCTGTGTACTCGCTGCCGAATGGAAAGTCCGCCAGTAACGACTATCTGGATGAGCTATGGCTAGATTGCACGAACAAGAATGTACCTTACGGTCTGCCACTCTGGGAATTGATGTCGCAAAGAGAATTCGCGGGGCTAGCATTCGGGGTTTTGGATATCCGCCTTCCGGGGCGATGTGTGGATCGAATGAGAAAAACCGTACTACAGGAACTGGCTGTCACTGCTCCGAAGGGAGCAAAAATGCCGTTTTTGAGCGAGGGTGATGTTGTGGTTGCCTGGTGGGTAAGGACAATGACCAAAGCTTTGAAACCTGCCCCAGACCGCACCATCATGGTGATGAATGTCTTCAATGTGTGGAATCTTTTCGCTGAGTGGTTCCCCAATGGTGCCGCAGGCCTTATCGGCATTTCGTTCTTTTATTCCTACACGCTACTTGTTGCAAGGAATATTCTCCAAGATATCAGCTTGAATTATGTGGCGTCTACGAACCGAAAGGCCCTAGTGGAGCACAGGACCAAGCAGCAAGTTGAGGCCATGACTGCCATTCAGAGAGGGAATTTCATGAGAGCAGCGCCTATGGTCGGAGATTCCAAAATGCTCTTCATGGCTGCTACCAATCAGCACAAGGCTAGGTACCTTGAAACGGACTGGTCGGAGGCTGTTATTGCTCCAGGTGTGCCCTTAAGTGGAAGGCCCCATGCCCTCGGTAGACCATCGTACATCAACGATATTGAGTATTGTCGTGGTTATCCGACTCGTAATATTGTTAGAATTATTGGGAAAGATGCTGCGGGCGATTGGCATCTTTTGTTCAAGGCTAAGTGCATGGCCGGTGATCCACCAGGAGTTGATGGACCTGATCGAGACAGAGATGCGGAATTGATATGTTCATTAATACATTATCCTTTGACCCAAGATCCTATTTCAATTACTAGTGAGCTTCTCGCAACACTTTTTATATGGTGTTATAGTAATATTTTAGTTGGAAGTATTTCAAAGCTAAATGGTGTGCAAATATGGCCTAGAACATAAAGAATCAGCCTTGTGCTCTGCAGGGCTAAACCCCTTGGAAGGTTTCCAATTTAATGCTGACAGTCAAGGGAACCTTACCTAGCACCATTTGTGGGTTTGTGTGGGCTCTCTTTGTCTAGTTTGGTGTCGAACCCTTACTACTCTACTAAGCTTTAAAGTCTTCTTGCCATTCATAACTATGTCCAACATAAGCAGAAGCTGATTCTTATTCTAGATTAACAAGAGTTGGCGGTCTTTGGGCTATGTCTTTGACTTGTGCTTCGCTTTCTGGAACCTCTTTGGCTCATACTCCTGGAGGTCACCCAAACAGGGTGCCACAAATAGACTGCGATTGAAAATACCCTTCAGTGTGAAGAGTGATACCACAATCCATAGCAATAGAACACAGACGGATAGTATCTAGGGTGAGTTAGCCATTTGACAATGAAACATTTGCATGGAAATAGCTTACTGTGCCTAGAACTCTGAAGAACCTGGACGGCATTTCTTGGCCCAGTTGGTTGGTGCAGGTTGTAAAGACGCCGAGCGGGAAGGTGAATGCCCACCATCCGAGGTTGAATGGAAATTTCTTCGACCGAATAATGGCTGCCACCGCAAAGAACAGCCATATACAACCAAATGACCACAGGAGAAGACCCATTAAGAAGCCAATGTCGTATAAAGTATCGCCTGATCCGGGTCTCAACGTTCCTGTAAGTGGGAAAACCTTTTGTGCAGCCACCCCCAACTTTTGAATTCTATGCAGAAAAGAGTAACATATTAGTGCAATACACGCACATTCCGGTCATTCCAAAGGTACTCACCCAAATCCCCCTTGGCCAAGAGGACCAAGAGGCAAGAATGTGCTAACAATCACTGCCTTCTGTGGTAGTTTGTATAGTATGAGGCGCATCAAATAAATGACAATGACCATCATTGCCAGGGGTACTCCAATACCCCATAAAACATAACTCACGATGATAGTCCCTAGAGCATACTGAGGATCTGGGAGTAGATCAGCCACAATACCTCCCGATGCCGCCGCAACAACACAAGACACAATTGGAAGCAGCCAAGCGGCACCCATCGCCTGTAGCTTGCTGTCAGCCGTTCGAGTCATCCTAGAACGCGAGTCAGTCTTGATAGTACCTTCAAGAAAAGGATTTGCATGTCCATACACAATAAATGGTATCCCGAAGCATGTCATGATAGATACAACAACATCTGCAATCCACAGAGCCCAGGCAAAATAGACAGCCCAGTCTCCCCAGACTGGCACGCAGACATAGCAAATCATATTGATTATCGTGGCAAATCCCATAGGGAGTGTTCCAAGGAAAAGGGACTGCGTGGGATGGGTCACCATGAGATAGAATATCTTCGGGTAGAGGACATATCGCAAGATAGTGATGGCGAAGAAAATAACGAAAAGGACTATATTCAAACAGAATATCACCACTGATATCCAGTATAACCATTTGCCATTATAGGGTAAAGTGTTGAGCAGAATAGAAGTGATCCCGGTGCCCATATTGACCGAGAACCAACTTGAGCACGAAGAGTTAGCAAAGTCGACAACCTACACGCGAGACACTTACGCCGGTGTGAAATTTCGCACTAGATGGCGCCAGCCATCGTTATGCTTTGACCGGTTTGTGTGATAATCTACATTCTCACGTTCCGGTGACTCTGTGGTCCTATTGATGTTGGCCTCGTTGCCGCCAGATAAGACCTCATTCTGGTTGTCTCGTGGCGACATTGTGCCCAGATGAGTTTAAGTCAGTTTCCTAGATATTGACTCTTTTGAGCGGTCGGCAAAAAGAGAAAATCTATTAACATTGATATAGGCTGTCGTCATTCAAATCGTTTAGATGGAGCAGAAGATAGAAGTTCAAGAACATGTCTACGAATCAAAGCAGATTTTTTGAGAACTTGTGAGTCAATTTCGATGGTACTATCCCCCTGGTCCAAAGCTAAAAAATAATTCACAGCATATGATGACCTCGGGATTCATATGTGATGATTCATAGTTCACTCTTGAACGGCGTTTGGTATGTCGGGGGACCCGCCCTTCCGGGGATCGGGTGGGTAGAGATCCTGCAGGTAACCAATGAGAGACAAGCTATCATTGCCCGGATTCCAATTTTATAACCCGGGGCTGTCGAGCTTAGGTAATTATCACCAGAATGTTTGGAGGTCAGAGAGATTTGGTAGCTTTAATATCTGTACCTTCAGCATAAACAAGTAATTAAGGAGGGGGAAAAAAAAACTTCGCCGGGTGAATCTTTGACATTCAAGGGTATCAGAGACCCGGGTTACCTCCAGGATGGTTCCTATCCCTTTGAATCATGGGAACATTTCACTGAGCACCAAGCGGATTTGGCAGTGGTCTTTGACGAGGAAAAGGTGTCGCATAAGGTTTGCTGGCTTACTTCTGGCGAGGAAACCCCGGTGGTGATGGGTTGAGTGTGAAGATGGATGCTCTTTGTGGCATCAAATATGATCAATCAAAGATTTGGAAAAGTCCATTAGGTTCTTGATGCCTTTATTTGATGGCCTCAGGCCCACCATGGAGATGGCACCTGTAGTAGATAGTTCGCTCCTTCCTTCTTTTTCTCTCCTTACTTTCTCTCCATCCCGCTCCATAGCGAATACACACACCCATTTTCTCTACAGAGATCGCTCAATGTGCAGCACTCCCTTTCTGTATAAAACCACGGATTCCAAACCCCAGTCGAGCGGGGATACCTCAAATTATTTGAAGCAGGTTTCATTGCCTTGCTTCAACCCCTTCAACAACCCCAGTACGAGACCGAACGGTTGAAGAGAAGCGCATGGGGCCTGTACAGCCAGATTGTTAAGGAAGTTGAAATACTATGACAGGCCCCTTTCGGAGTGCTCAATTCCCCCAGGCCTTTGACACAAGGCTTCCGAAATCAAGGCGCCCGGCAAATATCACCATGGATTGTAGGGTCACCTGCTAACGAAGTCTCAATCGGGGGAGAACCGATAGGCGCGACATGGGGGTTGTATACGACAATTCTGCCTGGTGTCTTACCAAAGACGACGAGATATCTGATAGAGAACCCGCACGCATCTTTCCGGTGTCTCTACATGGTTGGAAGGTGGAAGGGGGGAGGGGGTAAAGTCGATTCTATGTATAGTGTCACCGGAGAATGCAAAGGGACACTTGGACACATCCAGATGATGGTGCAATTCGGCATACATGGATGATGTGCATTGAAGCACTGCGGGAACAGTAGCTGGTAAGTACGGTTGTGATGCTGATGGATGATGGATGTCATTGGGACTTTTGAGTCTCAAGACAACATGACCAAATACATCCAACACTGAACCACACAATTGCTAATTGCAAATCAAACAAAGATATACGCCGAGATGCCGTGAACGACAATGAAGATACGTATCACCCACAACGGTTACTTTTTATTCAGTGGTACGCGAAATCATATTCCTCCTGAAGATCCTCCAACAGATGGGGATCAAGCAACAATTGCCAGTCACTTTGTTCACAGATAGTGACAATGCGCATGCTATTATGATGACTGACAACTATTACAAATGTACGAAATGGCTAGATGCCAGGTATCACTTCGTACGCTACACAGTGCGGTAGGGAATCGTTCGACTGGAAGTCATTTCAAGCGCGGAGAATGTCGCAGATGCCTTGACGAAGCCACTTGAAAAAGAACTTTTCGAACGAATGCGCCAAAAGATGATATCGAGAAGTGCAGGCCACCCACTAAGAATCAGTTGGAATCGACGAAATTGACAAGTTAAGAGATGAAGTACGACGAATCGATAAAGAAAACACTATGGAAAACCTACAAAAATACGCATTTTTACTATGCAAACCAGAAAGAAGAAGATTGGAGAAGCAGAGAATGACCTTCTGCCTATGCTTACTTCACTCTCAACTATGCGTGACCTCTACAAAGAATACTGAGAGTTGAGGGATGGGCTCGAACCAGGACTTATTACCCAAAATGAGAAGCTCTGGCACTCTGAAGATCAAAGCGCCTATTGAACAACCAGGAATCCCATTAAAGCAAAGGGTCGACTATCATGATGAAGAGTCATGAAAAACTTGCGAAGTGATGATGTCTTTGACCGCCGTTCTTCTCCCTCGATATTTATTATGTAGTATTCGTTGAATTTGTGCTCTCATTCCTATCAAGTACCTCAATGATTAAAAATAAATTCCCTCGAATTACAACTACCATCGACGAGTCACTCCTTGAACAAAGGGGGCCAGCCTTGGCAGCTTTTTGCCCCCCCCCCCCCCCCAATTTCAGTCTCTGCTAACTTTCTCCTGTCACGTCGGTTTCAAGTTGACAGCTTGCAGCCGTGGCTTTCGTAATATCATGGCTCTCCTTAGCTTGCCAAACGAAATCCTACTAGCCATAGCAGACCATTTGAGGTCATTGAATGACATCAATGCTTTTGCCCAAACAAATCATCGTTGCTATGCCGTGTTCAGCCGGCAACTCTATGTATATGCGAGTATAAAGGCCGACAAACCTGGGTTTCTCTGGGCTGTGGAAAACGAGCGATGGAAAACTGTGCAGAACTTTCTCGATGTGGGCGTTATCACTGGCTTGGACCCTGCGAATACTATACAGACCCCCCTGGATATTGCAGCACGCCGTGGATCCCCTGAGATCGTTACACTCTTGATTAAGTACAGGGCCAAGGTGTACGATAATATGAAACTTTACTGCCAAGCTGCGCTGGCGGAAGCGATTAGATGTGGTCGGGTTGACGTGGTAAGGGTCCTTCTTGACAAGGAAGTGGATCTGGAATATGTCTATGAAGACGACAGGAGACCACTACACATTGCAGCTCAAACTAACGTCGGAGAAATGATCAAGTTTCTATTTGCTTGCGGTGTCAATATTTATCACTTTAATCAACGGAAGACTTCCGCATTGCACATAGCAGCCATGAAAGGGAAAGAGAGAGCTGTGCAGGCGTTACTCGAGTGTGGATTTAATCCTAATTTCGTTGACGCTGACGGTGATGCGCCCATTCATTGTGCAGCCATATTTTACAGGGACAGAAGCACCGTCTCCCCGGAAGATAAATGGACGGTGATTGATACTTTACTGAAGCACGGTGCAGACCCTTACCTGAAGAACCGGCATGGTTTCATGCCATTATGGATTGCGGCATTCCTAAACTGCGGGGTCATTATTGGTGGTTTACTGGGATATGGTGTGAACCCCCATGGCCTGGATGCAAATGGCAATGCACAAGAGCCCATGCCGCTTGAAGAGTTCCGTGAGATGGTACATGAGAAGCTGGCAGACATCAGCTCGCATTTTCCTCAGGTGGGTCACGAAAGCTCCCTCAACTGTTGCACGCCACTATGTATTGCTGCATTCCTAGGCTGCGAGAACGCCGTCAAGCTTTTACTGGATCATGGAGCGAATCCGAATTCTATGGACCCGAATGGTGAGATGCCACTCCATCTGGCAGTCAGGGACAAGAACTGCCCAATTGCTGAGCTTCTTATCAAGGAAGGTGCCTGTCTAGGATCTTGGGATTGCCATGACCGGACTCCCCTTGACTGGGCTTTGAGTTCCGGTGGTCACGAAATGATAGAGCTTTTGCACAATAAAGGCGCCAGTATTGGCTCTATAGACTGGAGGGGTGTTGATCCAGTCTTGCAAGCCCTGGAGTATGGTCATACTACAGGAAGCGGCACCTTTACTGTCGCACATTGTTGACTGGGCGGACGACTACACATTTCGTCATCAAAGCGGATGGCCATACGGCCGGTATCCTGGGGACTGGGACGGCGGTGAGTCTCACGATTACGAAAATGTGGTGGAATGGTTCCTAAAAGGAGGATCGAAGGTGGATTCTAGAGACTCTCTTGGTCGCACTGTGCTGCATCAAGCAGCATTCCAGAACTGTGAGTGAACAATCAGACTCCTCCTCAATCGAGGAGCTGACCCCATGTCTAAAGATTCATTTGGTCAAACTCCATTACACATGGCTTGTGCTCCTTTTTGTGGCGTTGCCGAAGATGCGTTTGAGATCCTGCTTGAAGCCGGCTCTGGTACTAATTTGAAAGACAGCAACGGTGAAACGCCTCTGCATATGGCTGCACGAGCCAGCTTTTCATGTGGAGTCCATATTGTGGCGGCGGGTGGCCTGACTGATTTTATTGCAAAGAATAACGATGGCAATACAGCATTGCACTTAGCAGTACTGAGTGAGCGTGGAGAGATGGGTGACGAAACGATCAAGGAGTTACGTAAAGCCGGCATGGATTCCAGCTTGGTGAACAACGATGGTCAAGGTGCTATGGATCTAGCGCGGGAACTAGGCGAGGAAAAGACCATGACTGCGTTATCTTGCGAGTTATCTGAAGAATCGGATGAAACCGAATCCTCAGAAGACGAAGAGCAGTCTTGAAGTATGGGCCAATTTATACCTAGGTACCTTCTAGAAGGCCTTAAATGTGGGCCTTTCTAAGCTTAGAAACAACTTATTAGACACGAACATTCTAATTTACAATTATAGAACATTGGAAGAACTATGATATTCTGGTGGCAAAATTCCCAGGCACTTGACGGATTTAGTAGGTTCCAGTAGGGGTAAGATATATATATTGTGATCATGAGCATTACACTCAGAACTTACTACGGCGTGACCCAGGGATCTCGAATATCTAGATGGATGGTAGAAGGCCCCTTCTACTTTGTATACAACATACATATAGGTGAAGGAGGGAAATATTAGCGGCGTAATTGCCAAACCCAATATGGAAAAACTCACCACAAAAAAAGAAATGCACTAATCCTCTTTTTATAGCACAGAGTATAGAAAGACCCTTGGGCATGGAATCCCCCCCTTTTAACGCTGTGACAACAACGCCAAGACGATCATTCAAGCTTAAAATGCCATCGAAATGACCGGCATATTTTGAATTATGTAAGCGGTTGTTTCGTGCAATCACATTGTAACTATATATTATCCATGGATGGATGCCCCGGTGGATTCGTAAGTGCTGACATGGCTTTTTTAATCTGATACACTGGACACGAGGGATGATAGGAGTACCTAAGTTTCCCCTTGGAGGCTTGTATAAGCAACCCTGACAAGACGCGTGCCCTTATTAGTACGTAACTACTCCGTATAACTATGTACCGTAGTACAAAGTAAATGCCATGGCTATGGGCCTGGACAGAAGTGGATGATTCTCCACAGTTCAGGTACCTTCACTATTGTCCATCGATGTACAAAGTACACGTACTCCGTACTCCGTGTATACATTGATTGATGTACTTCGCATGTTGTAACTGAAACAGTATTTAGTCTCCGGGAAACTTCAGTCAAATCCATGCATATATGGATCATCTAAATATATATATATATATACATAGAAATGATGAAACAAGATCAAAACAGAAACTACCGAGACCATTTTAAATTACCATTTTAAATGTTGTCGATCCCGGCCCACCTGGCTGTGAGGAAATCCATGGGCGAGGAAATGCTATCGCCACTCAAAATACGTGACCCGATAAGCTTCATTTCAGGGTCTCTCCTTTTTTTTCCTCCACGGGAACTTCTTGTCTGATGTAAAGATATTTGTGCAAATTACGATCCTCGAGTCATAGGAATGTCTCATGATATGTTGTAGATTAGTTGAATATCCACTAATATTACATCTTATATATTACATATGGAATACGGAGTACGGAGTATGAATACCAGCATTGCATATGGTAGGACGTCGTCAATAAGGACGCGTGTCTGTGGGGAGGGCGTTGGCCTCATTTGCCCCTCCGGCTAATTTTGACTGGTTGACGCGGCTGGGTGCCAGGGCGATCGTCTTTGATCATTTCCGCTCTTTTTGCCTCTAAGAGTACGGAGTACTCCGTACGGAGTACAATTGTTGTACATCTGTCCTTTCCGTTATTTGATACTGGCCACTCAGTACTCCGTACTCTATCCAGGGTCTCAAGGTGGTTCATCGTGCTCCGTACAGCTTTTTATCCAAACCCTTTCCAAGGTCCCACATTTTACTTGAATGGCCCAAGCGCCAACTTGATAACAGTGACGTGATCTCCAGTTGTTTGTACGTTATTATATTCACATCATCATGATGGGATCTCGGGATGGGAACGGATGTTTTTAGTCGCTTATATTGTCCGAGACTGCTAAATGATTGAGGCTGAGACAGGTGCAGGTGCAATACGCCGACGAATTCGGATACATAGCGTATCTATACATAGTAACTAAGATCTATATGCAGATACAAGTATGGAGTACTCATTAGTTATTCCGTACAACATACAGATAGAGACGCTAGGGAGAGGGCAATCGGAGTTATTAGTAGACTGATTTTCTGGCCTATCATACAATTCATGTATGCAGATGCCCCAAACAGCTGATCGACATCTTCACGCGAGCCTGCATCCAAATTATGTGTCGCTGCAAACGGTCTTCTCGACCCTGAAGATACTTGAAACATGCTTATTTTAGAGTACCAAAGCGCCAGATGACCATTTCCGACTTGAACAACCACACCTGTGCCCGGGTTAGACAAAAACATTATTGTTGTGCTCGAGACAGGGAAAAGGGAGGAAAAAAAAAACTCCCATGCCGATCATCAGTTTCATGGCGGAGTACATATATTTATTCCACTAAACCTGGGAGGGGATGATCACCCCCAACCAACAACATTCCTTTTTTCGTCATGATCGACACTTAAAAGTCAACAGGTAAGACGAAGCAAAAGGAAACAAAGTATAAGCCACATATCATTTGAAATGGTCCTATCGAAGACCTCCGTTCCTGCATCCCAAGTTGGCATCAACACCGCAACCGGGGGATGAATACATAGCCAAGATACAATATCCAGCCACAATATGTTCTGATATGATTGAAGACAGCATATCAAATGAAAAACGGTGGTTGCGAACGTCAGATATGTACGCATGTACATCGATGTAGAAAACGGATAGAAAAAAAGAAGTAAAAAAAAAAAAAGGCCTAATAATATATTACGGTAATACCTATACATGGCCAACCCTGTCCTGTTAATTGCTTCGGCTGCCTCCCTTTTTCTTTCCTCCTACAACACCTTCACGACACAATCCTCCAAGCTCTCATCGACTTTTCACTCGGACTGGGCACATCGTCCAGCCGCGTTAGTCTTGCCTCTATATTCTCTTCCAACCCTCATACTTCCCCCCTTGACAAACGCTGCCCCCCTTTGGACCGTGTCGCAGGTCCCGACGCTACCAGCCTCTCGTTGAAATATCTCGGCACTTTATTTGCCTGCCACTCTTTAATCCACTCTTGGAACACTCGTTTATTTGACTCTTCCTTCAAATCGGAATTGGGATCTTGCTACCGGCTTTTGCTGCACGCTATTTCCGGAAAACGACACCTCACACGCTGAACCCATAACTTTTAATTCCAGGGTGTTCATCTACCCCGATTTCGCCTCGCTTTCTTCTATTTACATGTTTGAAAAGTCGACATTTAA
The DNA here is from genome assembly GCA_008931925.1 of Penicillium sp. BW_12. Classification (NCBI taxonomy): domain Eukaryota; kingdom Fungi; phylum Ascomycota; class Eurotiomycetes; order Eurotiales; family Aspergillaceae; genus Penicillium; species Penicillium sp. BW_12. The sequence goes on from MUGI01000608.1 coordinate 28,588, forward strand.
CACCAGGAAAGCCAAAATGCCTCTATTTCGGATCAAGACGGTATTCCCGCTGGTCGCTCTAGTGACCATCGGAATATTCTTCTTTTGCATGGAACGCTACGACCGCTCAGCTTTCCTTCGGTTCAAGCACCCAATTGATCGGGCCTCCTTTGGTGGAAACAAACAGCCTCAAGTACAAACGCCGGCACAATCTGATTCGCAGCAGCCGACTAGCAATACCTGTGAGGCTGACCCGAAATTGGCCGCCCCCCTACCCTTCCCTGAATGGCTCCCACGCAAGAACTACACTCGCGCCTATTTCCGTCCTCGTCATGTGAACCCTCGCACCGAATTCCACACTTTGGAGGAAATCGAAAAGCCTGTGCTCCCGCCCATGGTTGTCATGGAGCGCGGTATGGTCGTGTCTCCTGAGAACAAGCCGGAAAACTTTGTCTGCCCTGAGATCATCGACGTCGATGTGGCCGCCGATGACGATGTCGAGGAGACCTCCAAGCTTCTGTTTGGTCTAGCCACTACCGTCGACCGTCTGGACCGCCTGCTCCCCTCCCTGCTTTACTCCTACGGAAACACCAAGGCCGGTTTGATTGTCCTGGTTCCTGAGTCTGACGACGACCTGGAGAAGCAAGAGACCTACTTCCGCAACCGCGGTCTGGACTTGACTCTCAAGGCCTCTCCTCTCGACTTCACTGCCCGTTACTTCGGTATGGTCGAGGCGTTCACCGAGCACATTCGCAAGTACCGCCCGCACACCAAATGGGTTGGATTCAGTGACGACGATACCTTCTTCTTGTCGCTCCCCACTATCGCCGAGGAACTGAAGCTCTTTGATGAGAGTAAGAAGCACTACATTGGATCTTTGTCTGAGGCCAGCTGGCAGGTGGATACTTTCGGCCACATTGCTTTCGGTGGTGCCGGTGTGTTTGTCTCAAAGCCTCTTTTGGATGTCCTGATGAAGCACTACGACGAGTGCCAGTCTTGGGGCGAGCAGCCCGGTGACCAGAAGCTTGGCCAGTGTATCCAACGCTTCGGTGACACCCCCCTGACCCTCTGGCCTTCGCTCTACCAGATGGACATGGCAGACCCAGTGGACGGTGTTTACGAGTCCGGTCGCAAGATCGAATCAATGCATCACTGGAACAGTTGGTACAGCAAGGACGTGGTCAAGATGACCACCGTTTCTGCCGCCGCAGGCCGCAAGTCTGTTCTCCGCCGCTGGGTCTTTGATCAAGAGGAAACTGTGAACAGCGCTACTGGCGAGACTCTCCGTCATTTCTGGGTCATGACGAACGGCTACTCGCTGGTGAAGTACACATACGGCGAGCATGTGCCGGATGATGCTATCAACTTCGATGCTACGGAAAAGACCTGGCCCGAAGACCCCCGCGGCTATGAAGACCGCCTGGGTCCCCTGCGTCCCGCAGAGGAAGACGGCGTTGCCAAGGACCGGTGGTTGCTCCGTGATGCATTCGTGGTTGGTGAGAACGTGCACCAGTTCTATGTTCGCGAAGAAGATGAGGGCCACAGCGTAATTGAAATTGTCTGGCTCGGTCCCAAGGGCGGCGGTGGCGGTGGTGTGAGTGACCATTATCTTCGCGGCACTTACCAGCAATAAAATTGCACCGCTACTACTTGAGGCTGGTCCTTGGGACTGTTGTTCGTACCTCTTCACTTCGTTGCACATGATTCGGCTCTTTTTTTATTTTCTAAAATACTACACATCTTCCTTTTGCTTTTTTTTTCCCGACTTCACGACACCAGCCCAATATGATTACAAGTCGACCAACCCAACAGCCCTTTTCTTTTCCGGATGAGACTCGTGATCGTGACTTGCCCTCCGCGTCCTCCAGTTTCTGTTTCATTTATCCGGCGTTGCATTGGCGGAGTCCAGTACGGTTCAGGAACCTGGTGGCTTTGCGTGCTCCCTCTATATCCTGACGGTGTATTCCAATTTTTGAAATGTTCACTTGTTTTTTTTAACCGTCTTCTTCCCAATCCTTGGACCCATGCTGGGCCTTGGTCGAGACTTGCCACACCTAATCGGTTTGGCCTTGCTCTTATCTTTCCTTTTTTCCTTTTTTTCTCCATGTCTTCCGCGCTCTTAAGTGTCCTTTGGAGAAAGGCCACTTTCCGTGCCCTATGCCTTGCATCCTTTCTGTAAAAATAGACTTGACAGCAGACCCATTTTGGGGTCTCCGTTGGTGATTAGCGTTGAACTTTTTTGTTCATTATGTGAAGAATATGATCAGTTTTCGTCATTTCAGTGTTTTGTAGGGTATTCTTTGGCTATTCCATATGCAGGAAGGGATCCTGAAGCGACTGCCTGGGTGAGCTTAACTGTGCTGGCTGCATCGGGTCTAGGGCTTCTCGGATCGGCCCGTTGATCGGCTTTGGTTGCTTATTGTTGCTATGTGCCCAGGTGGACTCGGTGGGATGGATGCATTATTTTCCTTGCACAAACAGTTCACGGCGGTCGATTTTTGCACTCGAGTTCCCGATTTAATCAAGGAACCCAAGGAACCCAAGGAACCACCGTGACTGTTTAGTAAGGCCGCGTGGTAGCCACCTAGGTGTGAGGGACAATGAATGTTATGACTTTATGCTTGGAGCAATATCAACCCAGATGAACTAATGAGAAGAAATGGTAAAATCACACCTCGTAAATGTGGGAGTGATAATAGGAGTAATAATAGAAGAAGCAGGGAACAAGCCCTGACTTGCTACAGACCTACTGACCGAGTCACCCTGATTCCTGTGAACCCTGGTAAATATATGGAGTAAGTCTGTGAGACACCAAGATATGTCTAGATGCTCTACGAGTTCCATGCAAGGCATGCATGTGTATGTACGGAGTAAGGGGATGTGAGATACCTGGGGATTATTGTGTCGAGACTGTAGCCTTGTACTTCGTACTTTGGTGTGTAATGATGAATGTGAGATTAGTTCTTGTGGTTGCAATCAGAAAGGAATGGGAATGGCTATAAGAAAGATAAGAGGGTGAAGACAAGGGGGATGGCCTTTGGAGCTATTTACGAGGTACTCCTGAATGCAGCCATGCGAGTATGTTGTATACAGGGCCATTATTCCATGCCACAAGGCAGGTGCGACCCGCGCCTGTGTGATGTGAGCTCGGTTTTATTCTTATTTTTTATATTCGACTACGTAGATGTAACCTCGAAATATGATGTTTCTATGATATATAGGGTGATAGAAAAGGGATGCTCATAGGCATATTTAAAGATGGAATAGCCAATCATATAGCGGCGGACGTTTGAGAAGTTCTGCCCCGTCGAGGCATGTGAGATAGAATGGAGTACTAAGTATAGAAAAGTACATTATATATGTTTTTTGGTGGGGTTTTTTATTCCGTATTTTTAACTTCAAATTAAAATCAAGAAGAGAAATAACCAAATAAACCCCCAAAATTGGGAAGACCGAGAAATTCGCAATACTGAAATCGGCAACAAAGGAAAAAGAGTCCAGACCAGAGGGGAAAAGGGCAAAAAAGGACAAACGGGGGGGCCGAAGGGGGAACCAGCCAATGAGCGATTAAAGCCAAGAATCGTGTCTGGTCCAAAGGAGGCAAATACAACTCAATTACAAGACAATACTGCTGTAAAAGTAGAAGTACCTTCATCCAATATTAATTTTACTATTACTTGAGGTACCCTAACTTATCTATCTTTACAGACTGTATTAATACCACTCTTACACGTGATTCACGTAACAGACCGCCTGCCCATCGCAACTCGCACTTTGCCTTCTTCGCTCTCCCCCCCCCCCATCGATTCCCCCATTCCCTTTCTTTCACATCCCATAAACGCGTTACTCGATTGGGTCATCTCTTGCCTTCCCCTTTCGGTATCCCCCCCTCAAATCATAACTACCACCCCCCCATATTAAACCTCTTTTGTTCTTCTTTATTGTCAATATGTCTGCGGTTCTTGACGAAAAGCTTTCCCCTGGTCATGATGACCTTCCCGGCAACGGCGCCGATGCCCGTGGCACCAAGCGCAACCGCATGAGCGCCGACGATGAAGATGATGATGATGACAAGCCCGGCCGTGAGCGTCGCAAGATCGAGATCAAGTTTATTCAGGATAAGTCGCGTCGGCACATTACTTTCTCCAAGCGGAAGGCCGGTATCATGAAGAAGGTGCGTCGCGTCCCGAGGCCCCCTCCGCATCAGTTTCCCGATCGAGGATCCTCCCTCTATCATTGGATCGATTGACACTTTTGCTAACCATAAGGGTTCTCTATAGGCTTATGAACTCTCTGTCTTGACTGGCACTCAAGTTCTCCTGCTGGTCGTCTCCGAAACCGGCCTTGTCTACACCTTCACTACTCCCAAACTTCAGCCGCTCGTCACCAAGGCTGAGGGCAAGAACCTGATTCAGGTAGGCTACGGTCTGCTTCAATGATACTCTTTCGTCCAGTCACTAACACACTGACAGGCATGCCTGAACGCTCCCGACCCAGCCGCCAGTGAGAATGGTGTCGATGCCCCCGATGTCGCCCCCGAGGCCCCCGAAGATGTGGCTCACAACAACGTCAACGCGCCTCAGGGGAATATGCGTCCCGGTATTCACCCTGGTTACATGACCAACGAGCAACAGCAGCAGATGGCGTACTACCAGAACCTCCAGCAGCAGCAACAGCAGGCTGGTGGTCAGTACCCCATGCCGGTCGGCGGTCGCATGCCACCCCAGCACCAACCCACTGCTTAACTGCTTTAAATTATGATCTGATCTGTGGGGTCCTTCTTGCTCAAGGTCCCCGATGCTGCGTCTTCTTCTCTGTTCTTTCCTCCCTGCGCCTCGATCTCGCGTTCATTTGATACCCGTCTCCCTCTGCCGATCCATCATCCCACTCTTCCCTCGGAAATGGTCGCGCTGTATCTGCATGCGCCATTCTCCAGGGCACTCTCGTGAGACTATTTGTAAATTGTCAAGCACCGCGCTGGAATTCCCTTCCAGTCTCTCTTTGATGATACTGGATCTGGTTTTTTCCTTTTGATATTGCTCTCTATCTCGGAAAAAAAGGAGAACCCCAATTTGCTGAGAACTATGGCTTTCCAATAACCCCCCAAAAAAACTTACCTCAGAAAAATGACCGTCACAAAAAAGAAACCAACTTCAAGAAAAGAGAAAGAGAGCGCAAGCAGACAAATCCGGGCTTCGTCGCTAATTTGGCTTTTGTTTTCCCCCCTCTACCTAGACAATGGCGGAGGATGGAGGTGTTCGTGGTGCATTGAAACTCGTCGGCGAAGTGGCTTTTCCTCTCTAGTCTTTTTTTTTTTTTTGCTTTTTTAGTCTTTTAACTATTTCCTTGGCCACTGATTATGTTATTTTCCTCATTGTCTAATCTCAAACTGTGTGTTAATTGTTTCTGCTAATTCCATGCCGTGGGGGTCTGTCTTGGCTATGACGGATTCTCAATGCCATTTGGTTCGCACTTTGCACCGCTATGGCTCTGGCTGGGTTACATTATGTATGTTATGGACCAATTGGATTCTGTTCCTTGGGGCTGTCTTGTTGCTTGTAGTGGTGATGGCCTATGAGTATAGTAGACTTGGGGTTTAATCTATCTCCACTATGTACATAGGTAGTGCGTGGGGTCCCACTACGATGTATAGCTTAGGGGGACAGCAAATCCACTAACAAGAAGCTATACTCTCACTTTCTATGTATTTATTAAACTACATAGTCTCGAAGCACGTTCTCTATACATTCAAGATGTTCAATGTTAGGGTTACTACTATCCGATTTGTCAGATATATATTCCCAACCTTTTGCGTTCTGTGATATTCAATTTATTTTTATATTCTGCATAATTACTGGTACTTTATTCTAAATGTGACCGATATACTTCCAAACTGAAGAGATGTATACCTTGGCATGCATGGAGAGAGCGTAAGAAAGTTCGCTGACCTGCATATTAGAGGTCAATGTCACACACTAAATGGACTTTTGGCAGATAGGGCTTTTGTATTATTACAATAATGGAGTATATGCTAGGTAGTTGCTAGTTGAGATTATATATAGAGCGCGAGTACATTATATCAAGGTCTTGTATTCATTCGTGTGGAGCTATATAATCGATCGAGTGGTATCATATCATAGTATCTTGACAGTGGATCGTAGGACACAAAGGAGAGATCAGGATTGGTCGTTTCTCAACCGGGAGCTAGGAGCGACGGAAGCAACACGAGTGGGTTGCGCGTGGTATGTCCAAGGAAGGGGACTACTGTACATGGCCATTGACAAGGCGAGAAGCAAAGAAAAATCTTGGGTGGTAGTGTCCTTCGGGTAAGGAATTGACAAGTCGGAGCAAATGTAGGTGTTATGTGGAGGTCGGTGGGGAAAGAGTATAGGAAAAAGTAGAATGTAAAAGAGTCATGGGGATGACGATGGCTGAGGGGCGTCAGACTCAGGAACCGGGATTCCCTGTGTATAACGCGCTCGTGGAAGGCGGGACGTTAGAGTGCGGGAGTAGGGACGAGGAAGAGCCATCTTCTGGGTCAATCTCAACTTGACTGCCCGCCTGCGGGCTGCTCCATCGAGAGAGATAATGTCTCCCAAACATCCAGGCACCTGCCAGGGCGTTCCTTGTGCCCAAAAGAAGACCAGTCCTGGTGCCAGACGAATGAACGGCAGGGACGTCGTCCTGCCAGTGGTTATCATCGCCATCCTCTTGGATGGTTCCGTACCCACCGACTTCTTGGTTAGAAGACGATGTAAACAGACCTCCGATCGCCCGACGTTTACGATGGGCGGCGGATAACCCACTCTGAGATGCTGAGGTGCGACGCCATGGATTCTCACGCAGTGATCCCTGGACCCGACGAGATCCCCTTTCGCGATCGTATGTGGTGGCGCCGGTCGTGGAGTGTCGTGCCAGACCCCGCGAGGGGCCGTTTATAGTTGCGCTGCCACTGACACTGCGTAGGCCATCTGTCGATGATCGTCTGTGTCCATCAGTGGACTCATAGTCCGAATCATCGAGTTCAGCCCAAATAGATGCGGGGTTTAGATCGGCAGAGTCACTATCAAAATGTAAATCGAGTGGCAAGCTTGGAGCTCTTCCCCGCTGATATGAAAGATGTCGAGTATGGGTCTTCGGGTTGAGAAGTGGTTCGCATTCCCCAATCTGTGATTCCTCATCCTGGCCGTCCAGCAACCCAGGTGATGTCGGAGAGTGCTCCACGATTGCCATACCCGGCCCAAGTCCAGTCTGGGTGGAACCCACAGTGGTGACGGCGGCGTGAGCGTCGATATCCTCAAGTCGCCATGACAGGCACAAAACACCACCCAGGAGAACCATTGTTCCTAGAGCGATGAGACCGGCGTGGAAGCCCGCCAGTTGAGACACTTGCCGGAAGTAGATCAGGCCATCCATGATGGCAATGATGTTGTAGATGCAGAACACAAAAGGATATAGCACACTAGTACTACACAGCTTTAGCCCACGATGAAGATAGAACAGCTGCGTGAGCGCTAGGAAGATCATCCCTAGTAGGATAACCCATGATTGCCAACGATTGAACTGGTTCACACGGTCTACCACTGTGCGCACGAGAAGCTCCACTGCCGACTTTGCTAGTAGGAGGGAGTGAGCTGACAGTATTCCACTGACAAATCCATAACTCATGCCCCGGATTAACCTCATTCGGCTTTGCAGTCGTAGCAAATGTGGCGAAAAGTGACCGGAGGCCGAGGGTTTCGCGCGCGAGGATGGCAGGAAGTGTTCCAGCATTTTGACGCCTATAAGTACCACAACAACCAGTAGGGTGGTGGCACCCATCCACAGAAGAAAGGGTCGTCGCTGGAGGAGGTCCAGGAGCTGATCTAATGTATGTGCGGGTTCCCCGATTGCGCCGAAGGTCGCAATCAACAAGGCACCGATGCAGACGAGAACGGTGCCCGCGAGAGAATATCGAGTAAAGGGTTCGCCGAGGATGAGGGTCGCAAATATAGTATTGAATACTAGCCCGGACTACTCGGCATTCCTATCAGCAACTGATCGCCGTCGTGCATGGAGGGGGAACCACTGACCGCTTGGAGCGTTGAGAGAACTGGTAGCGGAAGTGTGGTGATTTGGATGGTACTTCCAACAATATTGGAAATCACAAACATCCCCATACCTACTTGCCATCGTCGGCGCTTGTAAGGGGGTCTGCGCACATCGTAGGGGTGTTTCTCGTCCTCGAGCAAATGCGACTTGCGCTGAAGCGTGAGCCCGATAGCCTGGAGGCTAGTTGAGATCAGGCCAACGATGACACCAACCTGATGTCTGCGTTAGTTTATGATCTTGTCTTGCAGTATATCGTGATTTCCATGATCTTACCGCAACACTTCCCTCCGGCGACAAGTCACCTAGATTGCCCATGTTGTGTATCGTGCATTGGTCGGGTTGAAGGACGGTTGGGAGAGGCGCATCAAGTAGAAGAAACTACCGGAGTAAAGAAGCCATAACTCAGATAAAACTATAGGGAATGACAGGATCGCGCTGAAATGGTAAGTTGTCGAGGGAGTGTGGAGGACCTGGATGCGGAACGCCAAGGCAACGCAATCCGAGCTTAGTTGGACACAACATCCTTTCCCTCTTCCCCACGTCATTCCACTCCCAACAAGCTATACAGCACTGAACCGCCAAAATGTCACAAAGCCATGCTCTTTCAGATGATCAGGTATGTTCGCCGTTTACTCTAGGTCTTGGGAAGGTTGAGTTGGACTGATGGCCATCGAATCCAGGTCGCGGGCGAGCTCCGCAAGATGACCGCCTTCATCAAACAGGAAGCCCTTGAGAAGGCCCGAGAAATCCAGTTGAAGGCCGACGAAGAATTTGCGATCGAAAAGTCCAAGCTGGTGCGCCAGGAAACTGCCGCTATCGACACCCTCTACGAGAAGAAGTTCAAGCAGGCCGCCATGTCCCAGCAGATCACCCGGTCCACACTCGCCAACAAGACCCGACTCCGCGTGCTCGGTGCCCGTCAGGAGCTGCTCGATGAGCTGTTCCAGGATGCCCGTGAGAAGGTTTCCAAGGTGGCTGCCGACGATGAGAAGAAGTACCAGGCTATGCTCAAGGGGCTGGTCCTCGAGGGCCTGTATTATCTGAACGAGGATAACGTTGCAATTCGCTCGCGGAAGAAGGACTTCGATATTACCAAGAAGGCCATTGAGGAGGCGACCAAGGAGTACAAGGACAATGTTGGCTCGGAGGTGACTGTGACCTTGGACGAGTCGGAGCCGTTGCCAGAGGGATCGTGAGTTTATTCGCTGCCCCTCCCAATATACGCCAAGGAGACTAACTAGGTTACAGTGCTGGTGGTGTGTTTATTATCGGCGGGCAAGGCAAGATCGAGATCAACAACACTTTTGAGGAGCGTCTGCGCCTGCTGGAAATTGATGCTCTCCCTGCAGTCCGAGAGACGCTCTTCGGCAAGAACCAGAACCGGAAATTCTACGACTAAGTGTGTATTACTTGTTCTATCTTGGGTTTCACGTTTGCGACTGCTGTATTTCGTGTGTTATAGTTCGGGTAATCTTTTGGCCATCTTCATAGACAGAGGGGGTTTCTTTGCATATTTCAACTCTGATCTGGAATATGATCGAACTCTTTTAGCGATCATTTTCATTCCATGTTTTTGAATATTGACTACACTGGTATTCTGTAAAAAAAAAAAAAAAAAAAAAAAAACGCTCGGTGAAAGAATGTCGCTCTGGAGGGCATGTTCATAACGGTCGTAAGTCATAGGGTGGTTGGTGGTAGAGGGAAAAGCTGGGTATTTCAACATCTCGACCCATTCGTACAGTACTTCTGTTTCTTCAGGTAAATGGAGGTTTTAGGACTGAAACTGCTAATGTGATCAGGATACCTGATCATGCACGCGGATGGGAATCTTTGTGTCACCATGATCCGCGTCGCCTGGGGCCGCAGACGGATTCGTTTCTTGCCTGATCTCAGAATTTTGCATTCCAGAGGCAATCGCAGCAAAGTTGCTGAAATGGCTCCGAATGTTACCATCTCTCTCCTTGACATGTGACTCGAAAATGGTGGTTTTCGGTGGTGGCTTGGACCGAACTGAATAGACAATCCGGTAATGCAAGGCCTCGAGTTCACTTTTTGCCACCGTCCGTGTCACATGTGAGGCACCGGAATCCTGAATAGAGCAGAAGATCATCTTGATTTGAGCTGCCAGCCTGTCAATGGCAATGTCGTAGTCTTTCTCGGTTTGAGTACTGCTGAAATTTAACTCCAACGCAGACGAATCAATCGCGACGTTGAGAAGAGAAGTGAGCGAAGTTAATTCCCTCCAGTCGTAGTCAGCTATACCCTTGAATCGCTTGACTTGGAAACGCTCATCGCGGAGCAGTAACAGTGTGATACGTTTGATATCAAGCAACCTTTCAGGGGGTTCAGTGAGAGGACTAGGATTTTGTAGCAGAAACGCAACGGCCAGGCGACATCGTATCAGTGCAAACCATGGAGATGTGGGCAAGATATGATGCACAATTTGACTCTGGATGCAAACATCGTGTATTGTGGCGTAGAAAGTGGCGCAGATTCGTCGCAACTGGGATCGTTAGCTTCGAACGTGGTAAAACATATGGAAGAATACCCACGGAATCTTCACCACTGGTTTCATGGAAATTCTCAGGACCCAACACAGCATTGATGGTCCACTGAAGCTCCGAAGATACCATAGCATCTGCTGTTAATGAAACATCAAGAGTAAGACGTAGCAGCACGAGCACCACCTGCTCTTGGGTGTCCTCTGCAAATCTACGAATTTGTAAGCCTTGCGTTGACAAAGTTTGGGGAGTGGAAACTTACAAGCCAGCAGTTTCCCTAAGTAATCTCAGGACTGAAACAAAGGTAACATGGTCTTTCAACGCAGAGTCCGGAGTAATATCTGACAGCGTTTGTTAGCAAAACATGGTGCCAAAGCAAGACAGTCAAATCATACATTGGGAGGGAACTGGTATAATCTCCTTGGAAGGATCCAAAGCCTGGCTCCGAGCACCCAATCGTGAGAAAAGGTCATTGATATCGGCTGGACGAATGAGCAACTTTAGGCGCTCCACATCCATATTCTTATATACTCAGTTAGTAAATAACAGTGGAAGTTCGATACAAGAGCATTTACAAACCTTAATAATTCGGTAATAAGCACTGCTCAATTCCTCTCGACGTTCATAGGGTACTGGAAGGTATGTGAGCTTCGTGCCAATGAGCAAAGGATGTTGTAAGACAAACTGGAACGAAATATCCACAAAACGAATTCGTCCGGCAAAAGTCCTTTGGACAAAGCCATCTGAATAAATTCGCCTGACATGAATTGGCGCTCGCGGGTGTCAGATTCTGCAAATCGGTAAGCACGAATAAAATGAAGCAATGAATTATTTGAAGCGTACCCCTTAATATATCCATACTCGTCCCAGGTGCGAACAGATCCTGTGGAAATTGGGGGGCCGGGGGCAACGTTTGGGTGCAATCAAAAAATGGCCAGGCGCGGCCTTGGTCGAGTGCATCGGTTCGTCTAATAGCACCTATTAGACGTTGACCTCCAACGCCGTCTTCATTCTGGCCAAGCGCCGAGATCAACATCGTTTCATTCAGAGCGGTGCCGGACGGGTCGTTTCCGGGCTCCTTGCCGTCCGGTTGCTTCTGCACATAATTGGCTCTCGCCCGAGCGACGCTGGCTTCGACCTCGTTATCATCCACCGCATCGTGAACGAGAGAGTCAATGTTGTGTCTGTATTTCTTTGGCGATGATACCTTCGTAAATTTGGCCGGTGTGAACTCGTCCTTCTTGGACTTTGGAGCGAAAAGATTCTTTGGGTCCTCCAATGAGCATATCGAGTCTGTGTCTTCTCCATCAGAGCTAATGACTATCTCTCTGCCATCCTTCATGATGCGCTGAGATCCGTTGAGGCTCTCATTCAAAGACGAGACCCCGGTGGCCGAGTCAATGCTTTGGAAACTTTGATGCAACGTGGGGGGTTGAAGGAGGGTATCCTGAGTTGACAGATACAGCGCCGCGTTCAAGTGGGCTTCAGCGTCTTGTTCGGATTCTGGTGATATCTGATCCAATACAAAGGAAGAGGGGGGTTCGGTGAGGGGTGAAGATTCGGTTGCGAGTTCAGCGCTTTCATTCTTCTCGGGTGTTCTGTTTGAGTTGACACTAGTGAATGCAGGCCTATTAAACCATAGATCCTTTATTGTCCGCATGATGGGGTATGCCGAGGACTTTGCTTAAAAAGAAAGAGCCATATCGCGTCGCCGAACGCGCTGATTCGGCGCGATGTCACATGAGTGCTGCTGACTCATCTGGTTTTCTTTGTTGTCCAGGTGGAACCTGGACGGGGCAATGACCTTAGAACGCTAACAGCCCAATCAAACGTTCTTTGAGATCGGAACCCATAGATCGAATTTAGATTGAATTGATATGTACCTTGTACATTGGGAGTATGTTGTACATACTTTCGTACTATTACCTAAAACATATTTAACTACGGAGTACAAAATATGTTATAACTATCTTACTTTGTATATTGTAAACTGTAGATCTGACAGCCACATTCCTGGTGGCGTCGATCTGCGGGCTGATCCGGTCTACTATTTATTACACTATCACTACTCCGTACTAATTGTCGAAGAACAAATCTCATTTGATCAACGTTAATCTTGTGAGGGAAATCGCCGATTCTTTGCGATATTTTCATTTTATCAGGGTAAAAAAAAACTCCAATTAAGTTTAGTTAAAGCGATGGTACGGTATGTTGTACATTGGGCCCACTAGTATAGTTCGTGGTCGGGCTGACGACATCTAAAATTATATGTCCTATATTATTGTACATATCAGAAAACTGTATACAGAGTGCTACAGGTGCTTTTGCTTTAGACCCTTGCCTTGAGATCTGTACCTTAAACTTTTTGAGTAACATACCTGTCAGACGTGGGTATTTTGTTAGGGCTACTCCGTAGAAAGGGGGAACGAGTCCCGGGCAACCCGCAAACCCTACTCCATACGAGGACGATGATCATCGGGCCTGTTCAGGAGTATTCTCCTGAAGCCAAGAGTTTTTTTTTTTCTTTTCTTTTTTCTGCCAAGAAACAGGCAGCCGGGATGCATAGACTTGTAACATAAAAAATAAAAAAATTAATACACGCGACATAAAAAAAAACGGGTCCAATGAGATTTTGACCCATATGCATATATTGAGCTTTGGGAATTTGGCAGATGCTACCCAGAACATGCCTATCAGAGAGAGAAAAATAAGAAAGCTGACTCAGGTGGACCGGGAAGCTCGTGCCGTGTCGGTGGTTTCAGGATCGATGCTCCGACCCCGAATTCTGGGTCCTCTGATATCATTAAGGGAGTTGGAAAAAAAAGAAAACCCCATTGTGCGCGTATTGTCGGATGTTTCTAATATGATCATATATATATATATATATATTATACACACCAAGATAGAAAAATCCATCTATACAAG